>OW028575.1:54180867-54353367 GCA_932294295.1 Alitta virens | reverse complement strand
AGAAGTTTGCTACACACTTTCGCAGTTTATCACACTTCCTATTATATATTAAACTAATGTAACAACTAACTATTTTGATCACTCGGCAACTGCATGCTTCTACATTTCGCATATCTGGCAAGTCTATCCATAAAATCAGTAAAACCAGCATGGGTGCCAGTATTTGACTATAGATATTTTCCAAGTTTACTCATTAATGTATGCGGTAGTAGGTATGGTGTTCTTTTATTGACTTGGATTTGTTTGACATTGGCAGTCATGTCTGTGAATTTTGCTGCTGCTGCTGCTGCTATGGTAAAATAAGTTGGCAGAGATTTGGAACAGGTTTTACAGGTCTGGTCAGGGCATGCTGGCCACCTTGCAAAGGCTCTTATAGTTTTCTGATGATTGGCAGTTGTTACAACTCACGCAGCGATTTCCTGTGATTCATAATCTACTTCTGCATACTTAGGAGTGTTCCGCACATGTACATTGACCATGAACTTTGCAGTTCCCAGAAAAATGTGCATTGGCCCATCCTACTTAATTGCATCTTGTAATATATCTGGTGCGAAAAACCTAAATGAATGTGTTTTGATAGTTGTAAACAATGACTACCTGCTGACAGTTGTCCTTGCTAGATGTAAAAAAATGTATCAGAGATGAACATTTGACTTTTAAATAATTTGAGTAATTTGAGAGCCCTGAGAAACACGAAGAGAAAAGTAACTGTAAGTGATAATAGAATAAATTTAATATTTGGTACAGTAGTTTCAAGGCGACAGATGTTGAACTCGGCTTTCACATCAAAAACTTCGATAATTGTAGTATTTAAATAGGATATTATGATTATGCCGCATGCATCGTTATGGTGCAGTTTCAGTGCAACTAAATGCCCAGCATCATTCCAAAACGAATCCATTGGATTTAATTCATTTTTGCCACATGAATAGTCAGTAATACACATGGAATTTGAGACTAGTCATCAGTGACAAAATGAGTGAAGGCAATGACGAATGAGTGAAGCCAGTTGTTAGTAAGTTTCAGAAGTTGGCCGCCAGGGTCGCCACTGGTATTTTAGGAGTTGGGGTGCAGCAGGCGGCGCGGCGGTTGGGCAGGGGAGAAGCATTGATCCCAGTAGCCAAACTCTCAATTAAGACAGTCCAGTATTTCGCACATAGTTTGACGTGCTTTTTGACGGGTGGAGGAGTTGGTTATGATGGGGCTGAGAGTTACTCCAATGGCGGTCCTCCCCATGGCCCGCCGCTCCTGAGGTGAGAGGCTTTTGCAACACACGGATACAGGCTTTCTGGAAAGCAGAGGACGGACCCAGGCAGGCAGGCAAGCAGGCCAGGGAAGAGTTGCTGGGCGCGCTTTGCTAGCAGACTGGCTGGCTGGCTCATTCTGATGGCCCCGACGGTCTGCATAGCCAGCTCACTTGGCCCTCCCTGCTCCTGCCACCACAGCTTTCCTCTTTGCCTTCTTCTCAAATAAACAAGCTGTTGTAAGTTGCCAGGTGGCCTTACTCGGCCGCTGTCTCTTGCTTACCTCTGGATTGAAGGTTGGCGAATTTTTGCAGGGAGAATGTGAGTGAGGAAGATCGGCCCTTCTTCGCCTTATGACCAGATTTAAATATGGATACCCTGTGGTGGTCGCGATGGCTTCAGTTGGGAGTCGCTCAGCTGCTGCTTCTTCTGCTCATGGTGGAAGGTGAGTGTTTTTTATTTTATTATATCTACTTTGGCCGTATATTGTTGATGTTCACTTTTCAGTATTGCATTGCTAGCTGCAAGGATGGACAGTCTGATTGATTTGGCTGCTCCCGTCGTAGGCCGCAATGCCCTGCATTATGTATGTTGGGGGAGGGCAGCAGAGACTGACAGGGGTGTACAAATGGGGAATAATAAGGACGGGGGATGGGAGGGTGGCAGTGGACCGTGAATGTCATCAATAAAGACAAGAGATGGAAATGTAGGGGGTTGGAGGGGGAGAGGAAGGGGGCTAGCCACCTTTGCCCTCCGTTCGAGCGAGTCAAGTCGCCTGGCTCTACCTAATGGACCATGCGGCTTGCTGGACGTGGCCAATCTATTTGCTGCTGCCTGTGTTTCCACTGGCCCTAGCAATGTGGATCACTGGCAGGCCCTCCGGATTAAACATGCAGTTGGACCCAAGGCCTTGCCCCGGTGTAATGAATTCGCCGGCCCACTGCTTTTCACGGACCCCTGTGGCCCTAGGATGATGCCACGAGAATGCAACGTGCCCACCCCCAGTCTGCAACGTGTTAATCATGTCCACCTCATGTCCTCTAATAATCCGCCAATCCAGCAATATCCCTGTACATGTGTCCCACATTTCTCATTGGCCCACTACTTCACTGCTAGATGTACTCCTCAGATACATCATCTCCCACACACAGCTAGCAAGCTCCGTTACATTTGCCTGCAACCAAAGCAAGCGTTGCTGCTACCCCAATGCACCCAACGGGAACCAAAATAGCTCCCCTTCTGACATTAGTCTATGCCACATACTCCAGATATTTGCTTTCTACGCTGGATGCACCAATGCAGAGCAAAATATTAAGTAATCTACATGAAGTCTTGTTTGTACAATGTGGATCTGCATTTAAAACACCAGCATTTTATTTACTCAAGTAACTTGCTGGAGAGAACCCTTAAACTTTGTTTTCAAAGCCAAATTGAAAGCAGTTGTAGGTGATGCCGTGAGCTTAGTCTAGTAATAAGAGTTATGGGTGCTCCAAGGCGCACCCCCCCCCTTCTCCCCACACATCAGATGACAGGCACGTGGTTTCACGTGGTGGCCACGTGGAAAATTAAGCACTTGGCGACGTTGGCGGACGTAGTCATACAGATCGTGCTCAAGCCAGCCAATTGAGTGACGGGCATTCTTGGAGATATCTGCAGCTCACAATGTTCCCAGATGCATCATGCATGCATGGCGGATATTGCGGAGAGCATCACAAATGCATGGAAGCTGCATTTTACCATGAATGTCCGCCTTTAAGGGGAGGGGTAGGGTTAACCTTCCGAGTTAAAAAGAATGTGCATGCAGCCAGAGCTAGGGTGACCAGAGACCAACCTAAAGACTAAAGCAGTATAGCGGAGGCATTTTAAGAAGCCAATAGGTCTTCAGTTTTAGGACTGAGCTAGTTGGTAGGCTGGTCACTAGCTGTGTGGGGAAAATCGTTAGGGGAGCGGTCCGCCTCTTGGATGTCCGTTTTCCGTGGGAAAGAGGGACTGTGTCGTGCTCCTGACCAGAGTAGCTCAACAAAAACCTTCTTGCAGCTCCTGACTGGCTCTCTGGCTGGCTCCCTGACTGGCTCAATGGCTCCTGTAGGATACATTAGTCCCCGGAGGGCCGCAGCTGGTTCCCTGTTTACTGCAAACAACTCTCCCCCTCCCCTGTTTGTCACACACCAACGACTTGCATAATAGCAGTAGAGACACAACTCCTAACCTCCCTTCATAAGGGGATTAAACAAGGAGCTGCCACTAATGTTTTATACTTCTTATATAAAGTCTACAATGCTTCAATGCTCCAGTGATACCCAAGTGTACAGTAACGCCTCAGGAGATGCCTGATTCACTGAACAACATGACAAGATGTTTATTTATTTTTCAGTATTCGATTGTACCTTTTCTACATTGAATGCAAATTGTAGTGAGATGGCGTATGGTCATATGTTGCTTTAATTATCCAAGTATTCTTCTTTAAAAAGTATGCCGAAGTTTATTACTGTGTTTAGTTATCAAGTTTTCAATTTAACAGCTTGATTTTTTTTTCCTTTTTCTAGACTAGAATACTTTCATTGCAAGGCTTAGCACTGTCAGCAGGAAAACATTTGTTGATTGGTTATTACCAACTGTCTGTAGTATGCAGGGGCTTAGCTCTGCAGGCAAACGTGCATTCTTGCCTTGGCTAATCCGCCATGTTCTTTCCAGCCCTGGGTAGTTTATTGACTATGGCTTATGCATCAAATTCACTTCCTGGAGGGGACAGCTTTCCTCCAAAGTAGTTGCAGCAAACATAAGTCGAAGCATAAGTCAGCTTTCTTGGCCAGTGTGTGCAGCTGTTTCGCTTGTTGACCTTGTGTATCTAGTTGGTTTCTAGTCAGTTCGACTCTATTTAGTTTGTGTTTCAACCAAGCTATCAGTGTCAGGGGTGTCCTGGCAGAAACTGCTCTGTTTTTTGCTCCTGAGGCGAAACAGAGGAGTGAGAAACAAACTTCAGTCGCTTCAAGTACCTAACACAATGTGGTCTACATTTCAGCCATGTTCATCCAAACTGTAGATATGCGCACGTGTGAAGTAAAGTTTTAGTTGTATCCGGTCAACAGTTCGGAAATTCTGTTTCATAATTCAGCCCTGATTGTGTCAGACAATATGCCAGGATTCATTTTTTAATGTGGATGAACATTTTGCCTATATTAGATCAGATAAAACCTACATGGCCAAATGTGCCACATGTGTTTTCCATGAGAAGGATAAACGCATGGAAAATGCATGGTTTTTAGCTAATTAACTGAGGCAAAAACCATGCAATTTCCATGCTTTTATCCAAACGCATGGAAAATTCACGTGGCACAACTGACCATGTAGTACCTAACATAGACTATTAATGATTTTTCTTTCTGATTGTCCTCCAACAAGATTTCTGAAAACTAAGTGACAGTTGGGACCTCTATCGGACAATGCACACAAAAATGTTAAAGAATGAAGTTACATTGTTCAGTAACCTTATTAGCCAGTAGTAGTAGTAGTCATTTCAAAATTATTCCTCATCATTTTATGAAATGGAAAACTCTTGGCCCACCACAAACCAGACAGCTGACTTAAACTATTGAGTGTAATAGGAGTAAGATTTTATTGGAAGTATCCCACTTTCTCTGCGCATTTCTATAATGCAGTTCTGGGAGAAAAAATGAAGGGCAAAATAAACATTGGGAGATGAACAGTCTGGCATACATATACAGATGCTTGAGCCAGCTGAGTCTGACGATCAAACTTAGCTTTTTCAGCTAGGTTCCTAGCTTTGCTTATATACTACATTCTCTGTACAATTTAGTGCCTGTTTCTCACACCATTGTGTATATACCACTGTCATGGGATCTGCAGGTTACTCATTTATGTTATTCTTATTGCTATGTGACCATTTTAGAAGGTTAACAAGACTCAGACCAGTTTTCTAGGCAGCCTAACCCAATTGTTATGCATTGGTGTGTACTGTTTCAATTCGTTGTTTCTGTATGCTAATATTTCTCTTCATTTACACATCTGGCAAACATACAAAAACATTACTTCTGCATAATACTTAAGCATGCAATGCCTGCTTAATTGTTTAGCGCCTGTAAAATGCCAGTAAAGCACAAACAATGCTCCTGGAAATACGAAACTATCTTTGGTGCTCACAGCTTGCAGATTCGAAACTATTCCGAGTGGTTACTAAATTGAAGAATAGCTTTGGAGAGAATCATTGTTCATGGAATTCCACGACATAATTCCACTTTTATTAGGGCTTCATATGCTGTTGTGGGCAAACGTCGCAGTTAATATGTTAATGCAAACCCAAAGCACATTTGCCGTCGATAATATTCACATTTATTGGGATCTGCACATTGCATGATCCACACATCGCCTGCCCATCATATTTGTTATTTCAACGTGGCACACATTTGCCGCAGTTGTTCAGTTTTGTATTGAATACTAACAATTGTTTGTGTGCAAAATAAACCTGGTGAAAAACACAGACAGCTCGCTTACAACATAAGCAAAACCCAGTGATTTCGGATGGCCACTGAAAAGAGGCCTTTTGTCTGGTCTTGTGTACATTTAACTCACTTTCAATGCTTCTGTTTTCGGTCGTTTGAATAAATTTCATATAAACAAACTTCTCTAAATGACCTGTAAATGAAACAGGATGAAAAATATACAACATAAGGCTCCACTTACTGACACATTGAGCCTTATTGATTGCTGGATGAATATATAATTTACTGGCACAGCAGCAGAATTTTTTAAATACTCTGATGATGATATTTGTACTTTGTATGTATGTGTGGCCTGGTTTTTTTTTTTTTACTCAAAATTAAACATAAAAAACATGTCTGTTCACATTGATTTATTCAAACACCATCTGTATTGCATAATTATATTCGATACCTGACATTTAAAGTAGACCTATGATTACATAAAATTGTTAAATTGCCCCTATATGTACGCAATAACAACAAAATTGAGGGTCAGAGATGATCTAATATCGTTTAAGTTTGTAACTGCATGACCATCTTTTTGTCTCTACTGGAAAAATAAATATATTAAAAATTGAATATCCATTAAGTTCATAAATTATTATTTATTTTTCGATGCATACAGCGCCTGTTCATGGCAAATATTATACTAACAAGCCCATTATGACATTAGAGCAATTTCGTACACAATTACAAGAATTGGTAAATTGCCCCTAAATATACAAAATTAAAACAAAATTTTTTTTTTCTACTGTAGGCAAATTAAACAAATAAAAATATAGCTGTATATCATGACATTTCTTTGTGTTTTTTGCATTCTTGAAATATGACGGGCTACTTATTGCAGTAAATTCTGACAATTTTTCACTTTTTTCTAGAATGGTATTCGACCCAAAACAACAAACTACTGTAGGCAAATTAAACAAATAAAAATTAATATCCATCAAGTTCATACAGCGCCAGCTCAATGCCATAAAGATACAAAAAAAAACCCATTATGACATTGTAAATTGCCCCTAAATGTACAAAATTAAAACAAAATTGGTTGGGGATAATCTAATGCCATTTGAATTTTAAACTGCGTAGGCATTTTTTTTTTCTACTGTAGGCAAATTAAACAAATAAAAATTAATATCCATCAAGTTCATACAGCGCCAGCTCAATGCCATAAAGATACAAAAAAAAACCCATTATGACATTGTAAATTGCCCCTAAATGTACAAAATTAAAACAAAATTGGTTGGGGATAATCTAATGCCATTTGAATTTTAAACTGCGTAGGCATTTTTTTTTTTCTACTGTAGGCAAATTAAACAAATAAAAATTAATATCCATCAAGTTCATACAGCGCCAGCTCAATGCCATAAAGATACAAAAAAAAACCCATTATGACATTGTAAATTGCCCCTAAATGTACAAAATTAAAACAAAATTGGTTGGGGATAATCTAATGCCATTTGAATTTTAAACTGCGTAGGCATTTTTTTTTTCTACTGTAGGCAAATTAAACAAATAAAAATATAGCTGTATATCATGAAATTTCTTTGTGTTTTTTGCATTCTTGAAATATGACGGGCTACTTATTGCAGTAAATTCTGACAATTTTTCACTTTTTTCTAGAATGGGATTCGACCCAAAACAACAAACAAACAGCCTAAGTTATCGCTATCTGATTATGCGTTGTACCATTAAGATAACATAAGATAAGATAAGATAAGATAAGATAAGACAAGATAAGACATTCTTTAGTCATAAAAATGACACTCTTTTTGTACAGCATTCAGTGTCAGATCATTTGTACACGAAACACACAAAACACTCCAAAATGTCATTCTGATAACTTATATGATAAATGATGTCAGAAATATTTTCTAAAGTATGTACTATGTAGTATGTATCCAATGATTAGATGGGGAAGACACCTGTTTGTACCACCCATATTTGTATATCACACAATGATTGTTTTTCACAGCTTTATATATATGATATAACCATTTTCATGCTAGGCACAATTCAACATAAACAGAATGTTATTGCCAGACATTGCTTCTCGATTTTATAACACATAATTGTTAGCTCCAAATCATTGTATTAGAGAATGAATTTGCCCCATTCAATCGGGGCACTGTGTCGGTAAACTACAATTTAAATGATGGATTCATGGATTACTTACTGACTCAGGATAGGGTAAATGAGTAATTTTTCGCATCGATTTTACAATTTATCATAAAGTTTGTTAAAGAAGACAGTACACTGATGCATGGCAATGAATTATTAATTGATTAGGTTGAAAGTAATTCTCATTAAAGCTGTTTGAATGATGTGGGAAGTGTAATTGATGCGGAGTAATGTGGCAGGTTTAATGTAGGTTAAATTACAATGTTTTTTTTTTTTGGTAATTATGAACTGGAGAAAAACTGCATATTCTATATGACGTCTCGGAGGTGGTCGTCTGGTTTTAGTATATGCCTGATGAATTATAGTACTTGATGACAAAAATATGCAGGGACGAGATAGGAGCATGCTGTGCTGAGAAAAACTGGACACATAGCCAGTGATGGATTTAGTGAATATCAAATCCATTGTAGATGAGTTTGCTTGTCAGCTTGACACGTTTATAGAGGACGGATCACCAGAGGTTTGCTCGATCAGAGAAGAGTAAAAATGTCAGTGATTTACATCCGCAGGTATTTCTAGCTACATCAAACGCTCCGAGTCTGGTATGAGGGTGCACCCATGCTCCCGGGTGGCGTTTTTGCCCCAAAATATGTAACATTTAGTCCAATAGCACTGTTAGTGTCTGTGCTGACTCAGCCTCCCACCCCTTAGCCAATGCAAGTGGCTATTTTGGTTCAGGCCAAACAACTAATTTCTCTCCTCGTTTACGCACTGGTGTAGCCTGGGCAAAATAACAAGTAGCGAGATTGGATGTGCTAAAACTGCCAGGAAAAAGTGTTAAACTAATGAGTCAAAGGATATGGCCTAGGCAAGGTACGGTGTCTAATGAGAGCCCTGCCCTGTTGGGTTTGGACTCGGTAATTAATCGAGACTCATTAAATCGTGCAATTACGCCATTAGATCAAAAATGGAGTTTTAAGATTTTAATGGAATGCTTTCCTTCTTTGCCATATTAATTAAATAAAACAAGAAATAATTGCTCTGAATGATTATAAACAGCTGTGCAATGTGCATTTTAAGAAGAAATGTAATTTTGCATTCATTTGGTGCACAAGCATTAGGCAGAGCATTAATTAATTATCTGTGGAAATCGATGCTTAATTGCATAAAGGCTATGAAATATATTAACAGTTGTAGTGGATGAGCCTAACTTAATTCATTCTTTTCATTGATGCAATGGGAACTGCGGTTACCTGATGCTTTGTTTAACAACATATGTAAAGGTTATTTCATGCCTGGGGTAAAACAAAGGCTATTGCAGCTTAAGAAAACATAAGGGGAAAAGGAGAAAAAGAGAATTTGTCTGATTTAAACACATAAACAAAGTGCAGGCTGCATAGCACACCTTTATTGTTAAGCAAGCAGACGGGATGGTCTGGGTGGGTGGTGGGGGGGGGGGGGGGTGGTGTATTAGTTGTATACTCCAAGAGACATCGTATATCGTCAGTCTAATCCATTGTAAAGCAGCCCACGTGCTTCCACTTGCAGTTCATATACCCTCTGCATGTTCTTATTCAGCCAAGTGAAGTACATCATGTGGTAACTTACCAGCATCAGCAGCAGCAGCAGTACAGTAGCAGCAACTTATCCAAGCAAAGATGCTACCACCTCTTATGTGCAAGACTTTTCCAATTCCTCTGTTATGCCAGGAATACAGCTGCTGCTTCATGAGATACAGATGCTAACCCAGGGCCAGATAAACCCCCCTCCTCACAGCCGATGCCAGATTGCTTCAGAGATTTGTTACTTACGCTTTTCTTTTGTTTCCACTAAGCTATTGTAGACTGTTTCTAGAAATATTGCCGTTCACTTTACAGCTGCTGGTATGTTGTAAACAGGTGGCTGGCTTGTTATTTTGCCATTTACACAAGTGGTTATAACCTGGCAAAGGTTGATGACACTTGTAGAGTCTCTCCTTCTGTTGCATCAGAACTTTTGCAGATAATGTTAACTGTTCATTTATTTACTTTTTAATGTTCATTACTTTGAAAGAAAGAAAGAGAAGTTGGAACGGTGACTGTGCCGGCAAATACAACTACAGAGGGACTAAAATTGTTTATTTTGTGTTGCATCAGAAACTTTGCAGACAATGTCAATTGCTCATTTACAGCAGATTGACTGAAGTTGTTTGTTTCACAGCTGTATAATACACACGAAACCAAGTATTTATCTAGTCTGGCAACAATTTGATTATACATGTATTATGAAATGGGATTAACAAATCAACCGAAATGGTTTGCACTACAGCCTATTATCAGTCTCTATCTGTGACGTCTCGGGCTGGCTGGCTGGCTGGCTGTGGCTTGCGTCTCATTCTCTTTCAAGTCAATCTGGGAAGACACTGGTGTCCCAAGGGAGCGCTTTAAATGTAAATGCAAGGATGACAGGGGTACTGCTGCCATACAGAGGCAGATAGAGACGCCCATGTAAGTGAGCTTTTTAAGCATTGATGGACAGCAGCAGCAGAAGAAGAAGCAGCAGCAGCAGCAGGACTTTCATGTAGACCATGTCACAGTGGCCCAGGGCATCACACTGACCATGTCCTGCACTGACTTGCCTCTGTAGCAAAAGCTTCTCCTCAACTTATCTTATTCTGAGCACCGTCTCAGCTACTATTGATCAAACGACTGCATCTTGCTCCTCATAAATTAACGCTCCTGGGGGAGGGAGACCAGCTCGGTCATCAATTCTCTTGGCCACATGTTCACTGGGGCTGCTGCTGGCTAAGAGTGGCAAGGGGTGGCCACAGCTGGGGCTGTTGGAGGTCCACCATCATCCAGACTGCTGGAATTTTAATCGTTGATGTATTAGGTCAAATGCTAATTTTTAATACGTATAATGAACCATATGGCTCTTCAATGCGGTAATATGATGATTGCTGGACTGTACTCAAGTTTTACTTATCTGACTTGAAACTTAATTGTACCCAACACTGGCCTTAATATGATGACAAGAGTAGTGGTGGTGGATCAGGGCTTTACGACCTGTATTTCTGCACCTGATGGGCTAATTAGGACAGGTAGGGACCATGGCAATGAGACGAAGGATGAAACAGCCATCCAACATAGGCTTGATCGGGAATTGAACCCGGGATCCAGTGGTCGGAAATATGAAGACAAGGCAAGAAATATCATTCCAAAGATAGGAAACTTTAACGTTGATTGTTGCAGAGGTGTTTTTATCATTCAGAAAGTTGGGGGGTTGACTTATGCTGACATTTTGTCAATTTGGTGTAGCTCCGTGAAAGTGGACATTAATTTTGAATATAGTATCTGGTTATACTGCAACAATTCTCAGAAATGAGCATATTTAAAACACCTGACATGCAACAGGACACAACTGCTGTTATTACATACCATAATACCCCAGGTTATTAGATTATCATGTGCATCTAGGCCAATGTTTCGGTTCTATTTTACACAACAAGTTGGATTAGCCATATTTTAAAAACTGTTGGATGTTGAGTATGATCAGCTAGGATTACCGTGGGCAGTCAATAGATCATTGTATTTTCACCTCGTGTGTATTGACTGTACACATTTCTGTGTGCACTTCAATATACAGGGATGACATGCTTTGTATTGTGTGCAGTATATTGATGAGATAGCCCTGAAACCCGCGCATGTGTGTGTTGTATACATGATGGACATGATGTATTCATGGATGTGGATGGGCCACCAGCTGACACCTTGCATTACACCTCTTGGAGATGGCTATCCTCCACAGGGATCCCCTCATTCATCATTTTGCAACTTCTAATAAACCTTGTTTACCGCCTAGATAAAAAGCATTGCTCTGGACCATTGCCTATGATTACTCTCAAGGTATAGGATGATGTAAACAGCTGGAGATACTTTTGCTAGAGATGGTGTCCTTTTTATGTATTTTTCTCTTGAGGGATACCACCATAGTATTTTTGCGGCAGTGGACCTAGCCATGGTGTCTGTATGCCATGGTCCTTGAGCCACCACAGGAACACACCAAAATGATCTATGTCCCACTGTATAAATACATGGATGCTCACTGGGCTGCATGGCGAATTGCGCTGAATATTGCCAGGGCATAGCAAGTCATTGTGTAATCCATACTCATGTATTGTCTCCCAATCTGACATAGCTAGCCTTTATGAGGTCCCGCAGTAGTCATATCTTCCAACGCGATTACATGTAGTGTGCTAAGGGCATTGTACATTCTTGGTTGAATAATCGCATATGATATAGTTTTACACTTATCCACACGGTTGGTGTTTATAGTTTCATGTTTACTCTGTGTCACTCGGGTCTCAAGGCAGTGCACGTTAATAAGGCCATTGTTATTGCAGACACTAGTGCCTCAAACGCAGTGTCCGGTTGCTCAGAGATATCTGTTGACGTTCAGCATTTCATCCTAAGTTCGCCTATGCCCCTGGGGTACAGGGGATCCGCAGATCAATGGGTGTTCTCTTGCATTTCAGTTGCAATCGTATTCTCTTGTTTACAAGTGGATCCATAGTCCAGGCCCATTTCTAGATGGTGAGCATGTCCCTGGCTTGTAAGGTGGCTTCTGCTTGCTGCCAGATTTATTGTGTTGCAAGGCTAAGGGTGGAGTCCCCGATCTTATCAGTGTTTCATGTTGCCCCAGCAACATCCTCTCAGTGTCTCTGCAGGGCAGGATATGTGCATACACCCCATACTTTGTGGTGATCTTGTAGGAGCACATGTAGTTGCCTTAACTCCCCTTTGTTAGGCTCACTCTAGCAGGCCAGTCTGCCTCCTAACCACTCGCTAACTTGATTAAGCCCTTGTAAATATGATTCGCTTTCCGCTTGATTAAGTGGTTTTGTCTTAGTTCGCCAGGGGGCGGTGACGCATCTAACAATGAGAACAATGGCCGATTGTCAATTCAGCCTCGTTTAATTAGATAAACGTCGAGGTTCCTAGAAGGCATGCTTCCATCATGCTGAATTGAGCCTCCCCCAGGAGCCTGGCCACCAAGGGGCCTTTTATAGACATGTAAGTTACGAAGTTAAACACTTAGACAGTGGAGACGTCTGCCCTGCTTCATGTCTTTGACTTAATTGGGTTAAGTCAAACAAAGCCCTTCAATTCGCCTCTCATCTATTTTAGGCGTAAATGCTTCCAAAGAGTGGAAACTAGCTGGTCAAGTGCCACCATACTTGTGGATTAGTCGTCTTTAACCTTTGCTTTTTTAAATACAGTGCTAATACATCTTTGATGTTGAAAAACTTGAACCATCGTATCGTATCGTATCGTATCGTATCCTATCCTATCCTATCCTATCCTATCCTATCCTATCCTATCCTATCCTATCCTATCCTGGTGAAGTAAGATAATCGTGCTTTAAACGAAGCTTCTAATTGCTATTCAGTCGTTGTCATATCAAGCAAATCGGTCTTGATGGATCGCTGTCTCAGGGTTGATTTCATCAAGTCCAGGCTGGGTCAATGTTGTGTTCCCTGCCACATCAGTCTTAGCTAATCTCCCTGTCTTGTTATCACCAGAAAAGGCTATTAAAAGAAAAAAAAAGTGTATGGGTACTTGGCAAATACTCTGATGGATCATGATGTGTGTAGGCTACATACTGTTTACTGTGACTTGACGAATGACCTCTTGGCCATTCATCTTGTGAAAGAACTGGATCCACATGTATATGTACTGCACAAGACTCGACTGTTTGGTCGTTGGAATTTGTTTAACTTTGAGTGATTCTAAATGTTTATTTGTTCACACTTCGTAATATTGATTACTCGCGTAATTGTGTGGACTCTTTAATCATTGCCTTGTTATTCTCTATGGAAGAACAACTTTGTACCAAGTATGGTGGAGAAGCAAAGAGCCTGATTGTAGCTGATTTACATTTATGTTTTTTTTTTTTACTTTCTTGCAATGGATTATAATCTTTATATGAAGAAGAAATAACTATGAATGAATTGCCAGACTTTCTTTAATTACAACTTGAGGCACTGAACAGCATTTATTAGAACCTTTTGAAGAAAGTCATGCGTGGCTCCATATTTCCGCGAGTTGCTTTATTCGTCCAATATATGTATATATATATATATATATATACACATATACTCTTAAAATGTGACTTATACCCACACAGCTTTGCATGAACGTCTCCAGAGCTGCATTCTGACTCACTTCAAGATTCCCTTGTAGTCGAGAGATAAGCTGTAAAGCATGGCGACCTGCATTAGGCTAATGACAATTATCACATGACCTGCAAACGAAGAAGCTCAAATTATGGGCTCTGAGATGCTCAACCCAATTTGTTTAAGTGGCGAATGCTCTGTGCGTGCAGAATGTGAGCCCAGATAGCCCCCCTCAGGAAATAATGCCTTATCAAGTGTGACAGAGGGGTAAATACATCATTGGGATGGTGGATATCTGAGCCATTTTCTGTTTTTTGATAAGTATCTTCAAGAATTTGTATCATGCAATATGACATCTAATGTCAACTTTATTGTGGCATCCTTTTATATGAGTGTCAAGGGCCCCATGCAAGTTTGACATAAAATTGTAAAATCATGTGTTGATATTTACATTACTGATACTTCAGGGATAATTAAGACAATATCAACTGAAGAAATTTATACTTTTGAATTAATTGCTTCTCCCAAAACCCCTTGTCATTTGGTCGATTGGAAACCTGTCAACTAAGTGCATCCTATCTACCCACGCTAGTTGTCTTGACATGAACGGGCTTCACTATTGCTAGAATTTGCCAATTAGACTGTTGCTCCCTTAAAACTGTGGGTTTATAGGGCTCCACTCCAAGCTGTGTGCTGTTTTAAGCGCCGTATACTGAAAGCTTGAGTTAGCTGGTTTTCTTTCGATTTGGTGGGATTTAGTAGATGGACCCAAATACTCGAACGTTCATGGACCTTCACCTCAAATATAAAGAAGCAAGCAACCCCTGGCTAAAGGCAAGTTAGGCCACTACAAAATGTATTCCAATAAAACCAGCTAGAAAGGTGTGCCATATGCACCAGTGACCAAAACGTATGCATGATTGACAGACAGTAACTGTTGCTGCGGAGTGAGAAAACAAGGAAATGAACAAAATCCCACACAGCTAACTAACCAAATTGGTGAGTAATTTGTCATGGATTGAGTAGTTTATGGTGTATTGTGTTGCAAATCGAATTACCACTCACAGGACACTCTGAGGGCCAGGGATCTATGCAACTGCTCTAAGTGGACAGTGGGCAGCTATAGGAGATAATCCTGCAATGACCACATGCTAATTAAGGCTTGGAGTGGGAGGGTCTGTCCGCTCCATTAGAGAATAGGAAGGCTCAGGGCAGGGCTGAGCGGAGTCTTGGGTCCACTTAGACGCAGCCTATTGATGATCCAGGACTCTCAATTAGGACAAGATCTCTGAAACCGCCAGGTGGCCTGCCCTCTGTCGGCTCCTCGTGTGCACTCTTTATCGCTCAGCTAATGCGTTTGTTTTCCACACCGGTGGCAAGGAGCTTCCCAACGACATCGCATCACCAAGGTCAGGGAAAGCTCAGCTGCTTCCAGGATTCTACTGTTTGCCTGCTCCACATCCATCCCTCATTTTTGCCCACTGTGGCTCTCACGCAAAATGGCACATCTCCGTACACCAATGTATCATACAAGAAACACCCATTTTAAACTGATGACATGCATCTTTTTGAGTACTTTATCTTAATTATCGGTCAGTATTAGCACCACCACACCTACCTAAAGCAGACAGTAACAGAGATGTGTTGATTAGTGTGTGCCACATTTGAGATGTTTACATTCCATTCAGGATGGTATGGTGTTTCGTAAAACTTCATGGTTAAACCTTTTTTGGTACAAAATCAAAAGGTCCTGATTATGACGTAGCATTGACTACAAGGTCTCAATTGTGATATCAATAGTGAAATGGTCATCATTTTGTGGGTGTCAATTTTAATTGTGTTATTCACATTATATCTAGATGCTGATTTCATTTATCCAAAGGTCTACATATATATGGACTGAGCGTGATTAGCATGTTTTGTCGTTGAAATTGTTTTTCTCCAAGTGATTCTAATTTAATTTGTTCACACTTCCTAATATTGATTACTTGCGTAATTGTGTTGACTCTTAAGTAATTGCCTTGTTATTCTCTATGGAAGAACAACTTTGTACCAAGTATGGTGGAGCAGCGAAGGGATACTGGTGGCACCAATGCATGGGGATGAGTGAAGTACGAGGTATTCTTCGCATATGAAAGTCATGTGCAAGAAGTAATTATGGGTCATCTAGGCATGAATGCCACACAAGCATATTGATTTAAGGCTATGTAAATAAACTTATGTTTGAATCTGGCATTGTATAAGCGAAGCAAGATGACGCAATTTGCCTGGGGTAATATGTCGTCTAAAATGC
Organism: Alitta virens; assembly: GCA_932294295.1. Taxonomy (NCBI): domain Eukaryota; kingdom Metazoa; phylum Annelida; class Polychaeta; order Phyllodocida; family Nereididae; genus Alitta; species Alitta virens. Next base: position 54,337,059 of record OW028575.1, on the reverse strand, counting down.
AATAGCAGACGCAGATGCATTGTGGGGTAGACATTGTGACGTAAGCAAATGTAAATCTGCAGAGCGAAGTGCGGAGCAGGGCCTGTGTTTGTTGAGATGAATCCATTGCAGGGGTTCTTTGGAGGGAAATCACATGTGAGCCAGGACCCCAGTTCTTGCATTGATTCGCAGGGGGTTCTTCCATAGCGCTGGCCCTCCCAATGTTGTGAAGATCTAGCTAAGAACAGGTCGCTAAAAACTAGGAGGAAATACCTAATGCGTCTGGCCATGACCTTTGAAGGGGGAGGGGGGGGGAGGAGAAATTGCCCTTGGAAGTCAAACACAATTAGCCACCCTTGCAATTTGCTGTTTGATGTCAGTGGGTACGCGCGTGATGACCCCTGGCTCCACCAGGGTCGCTTACGTCATTGTTACTGTTGGAAATAGTGGAATTCCATCCGTGTGATTCCCTTGGCGGAATTCCATTGGTTGTTTAGTGCAAAGTTTCGCCAGGATCACGTTCTATCCCCACTAAGCGTGACCGTTACGTGCTTCCGGGGTGACATTGAACCAGGTATCGGCTGCAGCAGATGGAGCCAATCACAATGATGAGAAGGAGTCGGCGTGCTGCCAAAAAGCTCCTTCATCATGTGAAAGAACAACTTTAGCTGCTGTCCTAGCTCAATATTATTAACGAGCTGATATTATTTGGTCTAACTGGCTGATATACTGTTCAACACCACACATAAACAAACACAATCTTTCATTTTGACATAGCTATTGACATTTATGACATCAACTTGGTAGCAACTATGTGTGGTTATAATGTGTTTCCTTAAATTGAACTGAAAGTTATAACATTAGAATCGAATGTAAAGTTTTGCTAGCATTTAAGGTTGACTAATCTTTATGGACGTTAGGAATAACCTTACTCATAAGTCACCTCAATATTAGGATCTTATTGGCGTTGAACAAAATGTGGCCTTTGGAGAGAGGTGAAACAATTCAGATGAACACTGAGCCAAACCAGCCAATCCTAAAGGAATGCCCTCAAGAGGCAGAATGAATGAACGCACCAGGAGACCAGGGGGCTGGCGGGAAGCAGCTCTGCAGAAAAATGCCAGGGGAAGGCAGTCCTTCGCTCCATCAGCTCTTATCTACTCCTTTGTTTAGTGTAATGGCGTTTTGACTGCTTTCTGATGTCTGCTTGAGGACTGCTTTTTGGTCCGCTTTTTGGATTGGTACGGTTTTAGTCTTGGTGGCCCCAAGCTGCTTGCTTACTAGCAACGGAGTCTCTCTTAAGCCAAACTGTAAAACCCCTTCTCCAATGTCATCTCCCTTGTAAGGCCACCTCTCAGTTAAAACAATTAATTGTGACCTATGCTATGTCATTATTTTATCATACATGTAGAGCATCACTGGCCTGCACGGTCATATGTTATTCAGACCGTTCAAGCTTGGCACCCTTGGCGGAAGTGCAGTTTGTGGTGTAGTCTTCAACCCTTGAATGTGGTCGTTAATAGGGGAGAGGACTGTAGTGTCAGATGTCGTCTGGGCTCTGCAATCGTCTGCAGCTTTCTAGCACTTGCATTGAGTGTAATAGACCGAGTGGAAGGAGATTTGAACGCTCCCTCCCAAGTCTTGAGGGAACCATTTAAACTGTAGTTATACACTGTGACAGTGCAGAAATCGGACGGGCGATATTGGAGATATTAGGGCAGACGGCAAATGAAAGAACCCTCTGGCGGGCGGAGGCAAAACGAAGGGAGCAGGCGCTTTGTCAGACTGACTTTGAAGAAAGGCGGACATCGATTGAGAGACTGAGACCAAGCGTCTGTGTTCGCTCATTCAATGCATCATTAGTCGGCAATGCAAAGCAGATTGGCCAGAAAAATCACATTTCAGTCAGCATTACTCTCAGCTAATGATTTATCTCAGGGCAAAAGATTGTGGCAATTACTGTTTACGAATGAGGTTTATTGAATGGAAGACTTTTTTGGTGTCTGTCTGGGGAACATAGAAATGCACCCACTTAAGAATCCCTGGGGAATAAGAAATAACCTCTAAGTGGACAGGATTAGCAGTTAAGTCCTACAGCAGGACTCTCCCATGCACACAACAGGACTGTCTGGCCCTGGCAAAGATATAAGTAAGCCAATTTCACAGACGCTGCTATGGCTGTGAATGTAAAAAGTCTAATGTAATTCTGTGGTTTTGTTTGTTATGAATATTCCAAAAGACGGTCGTTCATAGATTTTTGTCTCTGCTTTGTCCAAACGTGACAACACAACTGCATTTGATGGGGTAATTAGCAGAAAAATAAATGTAGTTAAAACCGACTGAAAAGCTATTGTTTCCATAGGAGAGTGGTCTGACGTGCAGCTAATGGATCTGCTGCAATGCATACCCCTCACAAGAGCACTGGTGTATCGCAGCCAACACACTGCACCATTTCAGGGGCTCTTGGTAGTTACACCAGATACAATACTACCCAAAGTCTGCAAGTATTTCTTGCAAATGCCATATGGATGCACAGGCTTAGAGCTGAAGGGATGAATCCATGAATTGTATACAAGTGGGAGTGGGAGGAGCCAACTGCAGCAGCCCTCCTGTCGATGAAAATCACCTGAGGGGAGGAAAGGGCTCTGTAATAAGATTAAGAAACCAAAGGGCACCCACATTTCCAAGATCTCTGTCAGGACGCATGCTAGCTGTTTACTGACCCAAATCAAATAAAAACCAATTTCCCCTGTGCCTTCTTAAACATGTGCTTAGTTATATGACATTAGAGTATGTGGACCTTATTTATCACATTCCTGTTCAAATACACAGTGTTTGCACAGGGCAGACTGGTCTTAAGTTGCTACTGCATGATGTGATGAATGTGTGTGTTTGATGGGATAAACGTGGCCTTATCACATGCTCGGGCAACATGGAATGGGCATGCTACCACAGCCTGAAAAAAGTAGGTTATAGGAGAGGCATGGTCAGGCTGGTTCACCCTCCTTGCAGGGTACAATTAAGGGAGGAAGGTCATTAATCAAGCCCTTGTAACACGCTGAAGGAAGCCCAGGGCTAGTGCTTGACTTTAAGTGTGGAACTAAGGCACGAGTTAACTGTACTCAGCTGCCCCCCCATCAAGTATAGGCTGAGCAGGCCCTGTACCCGCCTGGCGCCTGATTTGCAGGTAATGACAGCCTCAAGGGCTCTACTCTTTGCTCAGTCGTTAGCAACCATTGTCTGCTTTGTTGTGACGTCACTACGCTATATAGACGTCACTTTATTTTACATGTGGCCTACTCCTCTTTCAAATGACTTTGATGGTTCCATGTAAATAAGAGCTCTATCTTGGGTCTTGTTTTTAGGAGATGAATCTTTCGGTTCTGATTTGGGAGAGACATGTAAGTAAATGCATAAATGTCTGCGACAAATGCAATATATTTTGATCGCATCCATTTGTTCCACACACATAGAGCCTTTTTATTGCAAGAAAAAATGAATTTGATTTCTGTCCTGATAGTGGTTGACGGAGTCGAGCGATGTTGACTTTGTGCATCGTTGCGGAAGAAGAGAGTACAAGGCGAAGTGAGAATTAGAGCACTTCCTACAGGACTGGTTCAATATATCTGTAGCCATCTTCTTGAAACCTAAGAATATGGCAGTGATATTGGCGCTTTCAAGACCATCTTGCTACAAAGCCGGGCGGATGGTCCATCTCGCCTTGTCCATATTTCTGATGCTATCTGGAGACAAGCAGAGTCCTGGGATTAGGAGACACTTCTAGCATCTTCGCAGATGACTCCGTCTCTGCAACGAACAGATGCTCCTCATCCCTTTCTGTCTCCTTCCTTATCAGCGGGACTGCTGACCGATCCTGCAGCTGGAGTGCCCGGCCATTGGTGGCCATTTGTCGGCTTTTACGGCCGATGTCTTGCGCTTTATGTCGTCCAATAAAGTGACGGCTGAAGCCAGGAACCTTGTGGATACAGCCAGGGGCTAATTCTCTTCCCTCGCACCATAATCGCCTATCTTTGCAAGAGTTGCCATTGACCCCTGGGCTCCAAGCCAGTCCACCCCAGCCTGCTTAGTAGCTAACTCACCCAATGAGTCACTCAGGTTGTCCACAACTTCCTCACTGGAATGTACAGCACCGCTTGCATGGTGTGGGCAGAGGTCAAGTGAGTAGTCAGCGTCTAGATGGGTGACTGGATGGATTGCTTGGTAGGCTGATCGACTCCAAAAATCTCTATTCTTCCTATTCCCTCTGTCCCATAAGGATAGCCATTGGGGAATTACAACATTGATGTATATTTCCTAGACTGTCGACAGAGCTCTGAAACTTTTGTATTTTATTTCGTTGTTATGGCAAACTGACTTGTCATATGGAATTTATCCTGTGATTGCAAGGTGACATTTCCACACAACATCCCTCAACTCAATTAGCGAAACACAATTTTCTTAGTTTAGAAAGAAGCTAATACTTTCTTATAAACTCTAACACGATACAATATATATTATAATTTTAAGGGGTGATGTGGCCATTTTAAATATGACTTTTCCTTCAAGGACCATGCACAGTGCTTGTGTTATGACCCACAACAGTTTTTTAGCCCCACGACCTAATCACAGAGTCAAGAGTGGAGTATCTACTCTTGAGTCTATGATCTAATGCATCTCTCTGACTAGAAGGACCAGGATATTGCCTGTCTTTCAATCTTGACGTAGAATCTCGTGTCCAATGTGTTTGGAAACGATGATTGATAAATGGACAAGTACAATAACACACAATCATCAGGCGAAAAATCCATTGTCAAGAGATGAAGTACATTGTTATGTGTGACAGAGAACAGTTGCAGCTGAAGGCTGTGCAATGTATCAAATCCATATCTCCACTACTACTTTTCTTTAGTGCCTAACCTCTACAAATAGGCACTCTGTAGTATAGCTAATCACACGAAGCCTCGGGACATCAATGAAATAGCTGAGGTCCCACATTTGTGGGAATGATGGCGTGCAAGCAGCAGCATATTGGTGACGCAATTTAACAAAAAGAATGGACCTTTTCATGACTGGGCGACGCCCTTTGCATAACCCATTGCATGACACCAAACTAATGCCATTCCTCAGGAGCAGTAATGCTGGTTTATCAGCGGAGAGGCAGCTCGCCTAATGCGTGCTTACATTAGACCAAAAGACAGTTAGGGCATAAAGAAGAGCCCATTGTGTTGTATAACAGCATCATATCAAGAGCATATCATTTAGCAAGCTCTCTCGGCCATTCTCATTTGTCTATTAGCATAACATTCATGGCCCCGATAGTGGGGCAGATGCCAATAGATTGTGTTTACCCTTGGGAGGACAAGAGCTTTTCTTCATTTGTGCCCTTGGACTGTCTTGGTGGCAGGTTGGTATTGCACAGCTGTAGTCTGAAGTTCAGTCAGCAATCAGCATAGTTGGTTTGTGATGAGTTATAGTTACATTATATCTAAGGAGGTGTTAACCTATAGGTCATTTACCACTGCGCTACATGGCCAAATGTGCCACGTGGGTTTTTCCATGAGAAGGATGAACGCATGGTTTTTAGCTTATTATAATGAGGCAAAAACCATGCGTTTTCCATGCGTTTTTCCAAACGCATGGAAAACGCACGTGGCACAATTGGCCGTGTAGTTTTGGGATAAGTAGACTGACATAACTGAAGTGTGGATTGTGCAGAGCCCTGTGTTGGCCACCAGGCTTTGAGGTATTCACCCAGTGTTACCACCCTGGCACGAGGAGGCCCAGGATTTTCAAGGGCATACCATTTTCAACTGATGTCATAAAGAGTAGTTGAACCAGGAATTGAACCCAATACTCTTAGTGATGCCAGCAAATATAGCTACTAGACCACCCAGCAGTCTCATCTCTGTACACCAAGATTCATTGTTTCTTAGCACTGACTTTCTTTTTTGAAAAGGCATTGCTACACTGTATTGACCATTGTTCAGTGAATGAGCTTTTTATAGTCCCTTTCAGATGCACATTCCTGAGTACTTTGTTGTCTAGCATTTCACACTGTCAGTCAAAACTGCTTTTCATTGTCTGAGCCAGTTATCCAGGAACCATCTGATCATGCCATGAATAATGGACTCAAAAGATTTGTCATGCCAAACAGTGATCTGCAAATAGAATGCGCATTTGTTTATGGTTGTTTTATAACCTGTGAACCATTCGCTGGGTGGTAACTACCCAGGCTGGCTACTACGCAGCACTCAAGTGTGGAATGGTAGCTTTGTGGTTCTTACTTGCAAACACATGAAGGGGTTCTTTGGTTTCGTCACTTGCATAGTGCAAAATTGAGGCAATGTAGCAGTGCTCATTGTGTGGATCTATGGAGAAACTTTGATAATAAACGATTATATTATTATCTAAGTTTGCTTAATAAATTAGGTATGTATATCATGTAAAATATGCAGCTTTGAAAAGCACAGAGAACATCAAGGTCTAGTGTGGGCCTCGTCTGTTAATTGTGACCTACATGTACAGTTGTACAGTGGTATTGACTGTGTATGAAAATACAGACAGGTTCGTAAACACAGAACGAGTGAAGCATGGTGATGTAGGCTGTAATTGAACATGATAGTTGTAATTGATCGTTTTTCAAGCTTCATGCACAGCTTACAAACACAAGATCATGGCAGTGACTGTGTCAGGAGCATCACTATGTGGCTGCTGCTGCTGCTGCTGGATCCTGAGTGAGTTGTGTAGCCCCGGAGCGTGATTCTGGTGCAAGTGGGATGCTGCAAACACCCCATCCCTCATCTTCGACATGCCCATTGCCTGTCTCAGCAGCCTAATCACGTTTGCTGCTTTAAACAAGTATAGGAGACAGCCACCGCCTACGGTTGCCTCTTCATCATGGGTCCTGACTCCTGCCTGGCTTTTTTTTCTGCCCAAATAACGATGGTCCATTGCCCAGCAGGCCAGAGGTCAGCACTTGTGATCCCCGACGTTGTTGCAGGCGCCTCTGCCAATCCCCGGCTGTAAATCTCACACCCTGTCCCACATCAACCAATACTTGTAATGCAACTATACTGTAGGTGCCAACCTCTGTGGTCCAGGCACACAGCTGTGTGTCATCAGCTGCCGACTGCACACGAGCATGAAGCAAGCAGGCAGCAATGGATGCTGTGGGCTTGAAGGTTTGGGGAAGAGAGAGAGATGAGCAGTGAGGAGAAATGGGAGAGGAGAGAGGGAATGAGGTAGGAATGAGAGGCATTGAAGAGAGGGAAGAGGTCAAAAGGTATTAGGAATAGGAAGGACTTGGATAGTCCTAATCAAATGGGTATTGCAGAAATGTCGGTCCAATGACCGATAATTAGTAACCACATGAAGCTTTAAGCACTGACAACATCTTAAGCAATGCTTGTTTGGTGTTTATGTCACCACCAAATTGTCAAGCAAGCAGGACTTCCACAAGCTCCTGAGCAATATATGGCCATAGAGACTTTCATAATGATGAAATTTAGACATTAATTTCGAGTATTCTTATAACAATAACATATATTCAAGGGCCAAGCATACACCAGTACACCAGACAGCTTCTCACTATGACGCAAGTTGCTTTGTTTCTTAGGTTACGTAATCGATAGGGTTGGGATGGTTCCCGTCCTGGTGTGCAGACCAGTGGGAAGGGAGTGTCAGGATTCTTAATATACATTGCTGAAGTATCATTGAAGCTGGTGATACCAACGAACCGCATTGTATACGTTAGATCCTCGACTTGAGACAGCTTAGCTCTATCAAGTACAATCTGTCGACTGATTTTTATGGAAGAGAGATTCATCTGTATAGAGCTGGGACTTTATGCTAGCCATATACCCATTCTAACCAAAGCTTGGCTTTTGAAACAAAATACAAAATACAAAATGCTTGTATGATCAACACTTGATCATCTGTCAACAAAGAAATACGCCATCAGTTTACATAGATGAACATCAAGCAAAGAGTGGAGTGATTACAAATGTTTGACAAATTGCATTTTCTCAAATTTTCTACTTTTCACGTTTAAAAATTAATATTGCTTCCCGTATCTTTTGCTTTTTATTCAAGGGCAAACAAGGAATATATATACATCTAAAGTTCCCTCTAGATTGGACTGAACCACCGTAGTACTTAATTTAAGTGGACTTTGCAAGAAACGAACGCAAATTAACAAGGTTACACCAGTTAAGTGTGCCAAGATTTTTAGCAATATCTGTAAATCTTTGGGCTTTCTGCAAGGAACGAACACAAAATAACACGGTTACGCCAGTACAGTAGGCCAGGATTTGAGTTATCGGTAAATCTTAGGTGTTTCCACTTCAGCGCCCAGTGTAGGGCCATGCCTTTGCTCCTGACACTGTCTATCTTGCCTGGTGCAACCACTTCTCATGTGCTGCCTCAGAGTTGCTCATCTTTCCTGATTGATGGATCGTCGTCTCACAGCAAAGCCGGGGCAGGCCGAGATTAGAAGGCGCGTTATAGTGTGATAGATACAATGTAATTTTTCTTCACTGATAGGCCAAAAAAAAAAGGCACGGCAAAATGTAAGCAATTTTGTGGAATAGTAGAGCAGGAAGCCCAAGATTTTTCCTATACCAGCCGCAGCAGCAGTTACCTTTTCAAAATATGCTGCTGTGTGATGAATAGGCATTAGCATGATTCACTAGCAAACTAGATCAGCCCCTGTCAAAGAAAACCTCGCAAATATAATCATGCCGTGGTCTAATGGTTGGGTATTCCGCCTGCTTCTCATGAGGTAGCTGGTTCGAACCAATGGAATGACATGTAATGGAGTAGATGGCAGATCCTCCTGCAACCTCTGCCTCTTCCCACCTACTAGCCTACCTAGGTGTAAAGCCGGAAAGGCACTAAATTGTACTTAGCACTATAGGTCTCCACAGCGATGGTGCTAGAGTGAGCTCTTCAAGCTTCTGCAGTTTACCGGTGTCCAAAAGGCTGAATAGTCCACAGGGAGTTGAGAAAGACTCTGGGTTGGCCTTCCAAGGATGTAATTGTATTAGCGGACTATAAACCCATAACATTTATAAGAAATTTACATGTGCCTTTAAATCAAATCAATGTAGTAATTCAACCTATCAATCAAAGACACTAATCTAACATTATAGCGAAATTCAAGTGTAAGGTTGGAATAAAAGATGGCAAAAAAAAAATTTAACATCTTTCGTTACTTAAAGTAAATCATGGAGACATTTGTAAAGTAAATGCAGCAATCAACCTGATATATGCCATAGTTTTATCTCTATTTCATGATCTACAAATATTCACAAACTGTCATGTTGAGTTATCCGAGGTACTTAATGTTTCACATTTAATGACCTTGTAAAGAACATGATGCACTTTCAGATGACACTAGTAACTTGTTGCTAAGTTGGTTTGTGGATATCTTAATGGTTCTTCTGTCTGGTTTTATAAGCAAGCTTAATAGTCTTGTCTGAGTGCTAAAATGCCAGATGGAAATAGAGAATTGTAATAAAGAACAGGACCAGATTTGGTGTGAAACTAGTTTCTTTTTATGTAATTATGTACAAATATAAATAGCAGTTGAAATAAAAACTTGCATGCATATGCAAGGTCAATTTTTTATTTGATTGTTGAAGCTTTGTTCACCTTATGTACATTGTAAATATCAGAATATCACATGGACATCTTTCATGTAATTAAAGTCTCCTTTTTAAGCCAGGGGTGGTGGCAGTGACGAGGGCAAGCAGGGATCTGTGATTTGCACTCACGCACTTGCTTATAGATCAGAGGATCTTATACATAACTCACTAAATGCCTGCATCCATGTCTGCAGGATGTGCAGTGGGATTGGATCCTGACAGCTGATCTTCATCTTATGTTTACAAACTGGTCTTCTTCAAGATGCAAACCCAGTTAGCATCAGCAGCTAGTTTTTTCAAGCGTCAAACACCCTTGGTGACGTCACAAACGACGCCAATAACGCCATCTGTAGGCACGACACGAGCGCCACCAACAGCTGATTTATAATCCCCCATTTATCGCCCAGATGAGTCGCCCCAGACGCGCCTACTCCGTCACTGTGACATTGATACCCTGCTTAGCAGGAAAAGTGGATGTCACCGTGTTTATCCCTTCATAAATGTAATAAAAATGCCATCTAAAGCTTTAAAAATGCTTCTGTCAGTGCGGAAATCGAATTATAACATCACTTTTCATTCACTTCAATTGACGAAAATAAGCTTAGGGTGAGGATAAATATACCATTTAATCATGCAAATACATTGTATAACATTAGTTTGTACACACAGAAAGAAAAAAAAGCAAATAATCCGCTTCGGGTCTCTTTCATGCGATCTATATGCCTAGTGCAAATGATAATTTCCAATACACTTGCACAATGCTCATTTCAAGTTAGATGCAATCATCTAGGCCATAACTTTATTACCCAAGTGGTCAAATAAGCACATGCAAATCAAATGGATTGCTTGATATGCATGTCATTTCTTATCAACATGTGATTCAGTGTTGATCTGTATAATCCATTTATTGCATGCCGCTGCATTAATACAGCCTTGCAAATCGACACGCTTTGCCTAAATTATTGGCATGCTTTTCACACCCATAACACAGATATAAATGCATGTAAAGGAAAAAAAAAGATAGATGAAATGTTCATCCCATTAGTTTACGGCTCTATGGTATATAAATCCAAAAATGTTGAATGGCGGCTGTCAGAGTGCAAGTGAATGACTGATGAGGTGACTTTGAGAGTTAAGAGGCGAAAAGAAGGGATTTAGGGAAATGGAGCATTATATATGCAAGTGTCAAAATGCTTGGTTGAAGTTGCCATGGACACCAGACAAGGCGATGATTGGTGAACTAGATATGACGGTTTGGACATTTCAGTATAAAGCTGGGGAAGTCCCATCATCTATTTGTGTAATTTCGAGATATCTATCTACTTGTTTGGGTAGATTAATTTAAAAAAGAAAAGAAAAAAAGAAAGAATGCATTGAAAACTACATAAAGATCAACGAAAATGTATATGGAACAATATTTTTTAAATATTAGGTTTCACCAAATATTGATTTTTCATTAGTTTACGTAACCTGTATTAGTTTTATCTCTGGTTTATCCCATCTTATCTGATTTATCACCATTTTTCGTTTTGTTTGTCAAATTTTCCAAAATAATGCCATTGAGTCAGTTCTAGGCATTTTGCCTTAGACAGCCAAATTTCCATCTCTTGGTGTCTAATTTTACCAACATAGCTACAGGGTGATTCATTCGTTGCATGAGTTAAAATGGATGGACCCTGAGTACATGTACTGTACATAATGCAACCACCTTCGTGGACTGTAAATTGATGGGGTAATAAATAGTTAGTAAAATAGAAAGTTAGAAAGTTAGATAGATAGATGGATAGATAGATAGATAGATAGATAACCATTCTAGTGTCAGCAACTTGCCCTATCCTTTATATAATAGAGCAAGGGGCAAGAGGGGGCAGGTTTTACTACTTGTAAGCCTTGGGCCTGGTTGTTCAGGTCATTTAATTGCCACTGGCTTACAAGGGGACAAGCCCTAGTCCTGTGTTGTGGGCCTCAGTTCGATTGTTGGTGTTGTGAACAAGCTTCCTAATAGACTGTGTGGCTAATCAGCCGGCTAAACACCTTTGGGGCCAGTTTATCACTTTGCAGAGACCCGAAATAGCAAGTTTGCAGCAGCCAGGGGGTTGCAAGGATGGCTGGGTCTCTCTTTTGTCTCGGACTGTGATACTGTTTCATTGTTACATTCAGTCATTCGATTGTGTCTGGAGTTGACTGGGAGAGGTCCTCTGGAACAGGTTGGAATTATTCATATTTGGTGACACCTCTTTGACGCAGTGACAGAGTGGTTTGTATGCTCACCTGCACCTTATGTGCTCAGCTACTAGGCTGTGGGTTCGATTTCAACAGCCTCACAGGGACCTCGTTGGATATCTAGGCAAATCATAGTTTTCCTTCCTCTGTGCCAATTTTTTTAGCTGCTGAAACCAACAAATCCGGGCTCCAAATCCTTGTGTACCACCAGGTCATTGTGCATGCATCAGGCCACAGTGGTTTGATTAGCCTAACTACTTTTATGTGTGTTGCAAACTACTTTTCTTCTGGCCCCATTTACTTGGTTTTGGTGCCAGCGCACTCTGCAAAAGATGTGAATAAAAAGCGGAGGGGGGTGAAACAAATCCTAATTTGCACATTAGAGGAGGCGAGGGGAGAATAGGAGGAATAGGATGATGAGACAAGAGACAGTCTCCTGCTCTGTTTACAAACTCGATTTGCATCAGTAGCTGCTACTGATGTGGCCTGGATGCGGAGGGCCCTCTTGAAGCTTCCAGTTGCCTCTTCCTGGTTCCATCTTTCAATTCAGATGCAGGGAATTCTCCGAGAGCCAGACGTTGTTATAAATTTTCGTTCATCTCTGCTGTTTCGAAAAAATATATATAAAAAAAAGAAGAAAAAATAAATGAAAGAAAGAAAGAAGGTGATTGTACGCCAAATTCTCTGCAGGTCCAGTCTGCCAATTTGCCAAAATTAATGGCCACTTTATCATTAGACATTCGAGATTTTCAAACTGACTTTATAACTCTCTCACACAGATTTGACAAACACACTAATCTTATTCTTGTAAAACAAAACTGGTTAAATATTCAATATGTTCATCGCACCATTGATGATAACAATATTTTGCCAATCGGTGAGAGCATTATAACATCAATTCAATTCAGTTTATTTGACTGCTTCGTTGGTAATTAGGTCTGTGGCAGGCGATAATCAAACTCTGCAGCGTGTCAGACTTGAGCAAGATATTACATTTTTACTACTACTGAAAATATTAATGTTGTGAAACACACTGACTGGTGTTTGGTGTTGTTTTGTCTGAACATTGCAGTAGGCCTATCTGTAAGCTGCGGAGTTTGAATCTTCCTCTGCCCATCAGTCTTGAGTTGCTATAACAGTCCTACAGCTCGCATACCTCACGTAATAGATGCTCTTGTGGTTCCAAGGGATTTTTCTTTTTACGTGGAACTTATTTAGAGGCATCTTGGAACATATTTGACGTAACTGGAGTCATGCCACTCACGTATGCTGCGGGAAAGGTTGAGTCAGTTGAGCGTTAGTTTGAGCTTATGATGGGCTTAGCACTTGTTCATAATGTTCAAAAAGATTTCTAGTGTAAACAAAACAAGCACCCGTGGAGGGAAGTCTCTTGGTGTGTATGAGTATACACTTCACTACCGAGGTGGAAATTGGTTTTGGCATGCACACCAAATACATTTTGTATCCTAATTGTATTGTAATTGATGTTGTTTGTGAGATAAAATTGCTATGTACTGAGATAATAAGGAATAATCTATAATCACCAAAGTTCCCCATTGACTTAATAAAGCACTGTGCTGGAGAATATAGTCACATCATACATGGCCAAATGTGCTACGTGCGTTTTCCATGCGTTTGGATAAACACACGGAAAATGCATGGTTTTCACCTCATCTTACTTAGGAAAAAATCATGCTATTTCCATGCGCCTATCCTTCTCATGGAAAAAGAAAGTGGCACATTTGGCTGGTAAGTAGACAAGAACTTCTAGAATCATTTTCGCGCTAAAATGTTGCTCATTTAATGGATATGCAGATACATTTTCCCACAACGAAAAAAGGGAATCATATATAGTGCATTAGAACCCCAGCAAACTTTGTTGTTGCCAACTACCTCTGAATCAACATCACGGAATAAGGCCCAGTTTACATTTGGCCTTTATGAATAAATCAGCTGATAAAGTTATATTCCTCGTTTGTCAGGACAGTTTTTCCTAAATCCAATGGTTGTATTAATATAACAGAACGTATATCTTGGTTAGAGTTGGAATTGATATTATCAAGTATTTTGCTTCAGAAAAAGATGATGAAAGATGATGGAAGTTTTTAGAATCTGACAGGCACATATTTCAGAACTGCTTGTGAATGTATTTGCTTCAGCAATATTTTATACAGTGCATCACAGTCTTCTCTGCATGGCCAAATGTGCCACGTGCGTTTTCCATGCGTTTGGATAAATGCATGGAAAACGCATGGTTTTTTCCTCATTATAATTAGCTAAAAACCATGCGTTTCCATGCGTTTATCTTTCTCATGGAAAACGCACGTGCACATTTGGCCATGTAGTCAATAAAACTATACATTTGTAGCTTCAGTAACGTGACTTTTGTGGGATGTTGTATTGGACTGGTTGCATTAGGTTATGAGTAGTCAATTGGCAATTTTGCACATATATCTGTGCTCATCATCATCTTTTTCATATGGGTCAGCTGAAAGCGTTTGAAGTGGCGCTGCAGAGATGAGTTAGCGATGACAAAAGGTCCTGGGAGAGAAGAGGCATGATAAAGAGGCTGGCAGACGGTGGCGTCCTCTCTTTTATTCGCCTCGTTCTGGCTTTTTGATCACGCACAAGGAAAGTCCATTTGGAAGGGCAGACGATGCGTTATGAATGGCGCTGAGGAGTTTAGACAGTGCCCTAGAGGCCAACGGGCTTGCCGGGCTCTAGAGGGTTGGAAGGACCCTAAGACTCCGAGAGGCAGTGGTGCTAGCTGTGCTGTGGCTGGGCTTTGGTTGTAGCAATGGTCAGGGTATGAGAGGTCACCACTCTTGCCACTGATGACAAATCACTCGCCGGCCAAAAGGTCTTCTTTGGAAACCCTGGAATATCAATGGACCCGCCAAAAAAGTGTCAAGCGACACCTTGCGAGTCTGAGATATACAGCTCTCCAAATGTCACCAACACGATGGTGCTGTAGTCAAGTGATCCATTGATCTGCCCTTTCAACTTTCGAATCCATGCAATCTTTACTAACTATTGGCTTTTATTATGCATCCATTGAAAGGTCATCCGTAAATGAATGAGTTTTCTTGCTTTGCCATCACCAGTATTTTAATCTAGTCCGACAAAACTAACTCATGCACCATGCACGTTATGCTAGCGGCATGCTTGCAATATGACAGCAATTTTTCAGTCTTATTTTTATATTTTTAACTATGGAATGACAGGGATGGCTCATGAATGCCAAATTTGTGTCACAAATTCAAATACTGTACATTTATCATGTGTATACTTCACTGATTATGTTCCGGATGTGGAATTGATGGTGGGTAAACTTGTTTTTGGTAAAGTGCATCTGTGTAGGTACTTTACATACTCCTCAACTGCATTTATGACCACTGTTTAGCTCAGCCAACTTTCTGGATGCTCGTGGCTGTAGCCTGCTATAGTTCTAAAAAATAGAAAAAGAAAAAGAAAGAAAGAAGTTAAACGGCAATGTTGAAAGAAGCGGCGGCATCAGCAAGTGACTTACAGGTCTCGTTGATGGATTGGAGCATTCTAACTGCTTTTTCTTTTGCTTTTCTCAAAACACAACAGACAGGTGTGACGGTTTTTCTCGCTTGCACTTTGAGCACCAGTATAGACCTTGCAGAAAAGAGTATCTTGCGTCAGAAATTATGTCTGGGCAAAACAAAACAAGGAGAAAGAATAAACAGAAAAGTATATAAAGGTCGAGAAGAGACAGCACAAAAAACCAATTTAGAACAAATTTGTACTCTATTTGGGTTTCACAAACTATTGATTTAATTACTATAGTTTACATAATCTCGATGAGTTTATCCCATCTTAGCTGATTTATCACTTCTTACTGAAAAAAATACTTGTAAAGCTGTGGAGACTAATGTGTACATGGTATTTAAGCTAGTACTTTCTCAATAGGATGATTCATTCGTTCCATGAGTAAAGTAGAAATGGAGGGAACCCTGGGTACATGTAATGCAACCACCTTGGTGGACCAGAAGTAGACGTGGCTGAAAACTATGTACTTCCATGTTTTTTAACAGAAGAAGCAAAAAAGGTTTGAGCAAATAAGTAAATGCCAGTGGAATTCCACGGTAGCTAGAATTTCCAGTTTCCAGGAGAACCAGAGTTCTGATATTTAAAGGGGGAAGGGGGGGGGAGGAGGGTTGAGAGGGGCCACCAAAAGATGTGGCACTTTAGACGAACTGATACTGAATATCAGACAAATTGCAGTTCTCCGTGACACATGTGAAGATGGGGGTGGCTGAGACAGCAGCTATCTGCTTCCATATGATATGTTGTCTGCTTATCAGCCCATTAATAAATCATATTTCCATACTCGAAGCCTGATCATGCCATCTTTCACTACAGACTACTGTTTTTAGTGCCATAATGAAGCCTGGCAACAAGATGGCACATCTACGTGTAAACTATATGAATTACTGAATCTAATAGCTGGTAACTTGCATTGGTTTTTGTCTGTTTCTAGTCTCTCATTAGTCTTTTAGACTAGCTCGGCTCCCTAGTTGTGATTTTAGGCTGTGCTATGTTGAGGTGAGACTGAAATAAATACTCTTCTTTTTTTACTCTTGTTTTTTTGTTCTTCTTCTTCTTTTTCTTCTTCTTCTTGTTCTTCTCTTCTTCTATTGCCCACCATCTCATTACTACTGATATGCAAGTGGTTCAACTGAGGAGCACATGTAATGATGAGATGAAAAGGCCTTGAGTAACACCGTGTTGGCCACGACGTATTTGCCAAATCGGTGGTCTTTTCAGTGCCTCGATCCACATAGACCTAAAATACTAGTAACCATCAATCTAAATTGCAGGCCCGGAACCTGTTTGTGAGTTAGGGAATACAATTTGAACATCGATAATATATTCATTGGTTCATCAGTAAATTAACTATTACAAAATTTGAAATCCAACGTCTTTCTTATCTAAAGCATTAAAATTTTTTTTTTTGTCTAATGCTGGTAATTATGAAAACATCACCATATATATACATGTTTATAGATTCCATATTGACATTTATCATTTAAAGTGTATTTTTAGATCAAGCAACGACAATGTGCAAATGTATATTATATAGGAAAAAGTGAAGTTCCTGTACTTGTAGATTAGTCCAAAAAGGGAAGAGGGGCTTTAATGTATTGGTTGTTTATTTTGCTTGAGCACGTTTGGCGCTTTATTTTGGCTGTGTGATAAGGAGGTTGACGGTGCTTATAAATAGACCCGATTTGGTTGGTAAAAAGTGGAGGGCGCGGAGCGAATGGTCTCGTGTCTATGACCAGCATAAATCTTCGCTGGGCAAGCCCCTTGGATGGCTAGGCGCAGCGCTAAGCCTAGGGCTTGGGATAGACTGACATTGCTGTGGTCTCATGCTACTACAAGTTCATTGCATCAATCCCTCCCCCATCCACCCCTAGCCTTGCTCACAGCTTTCCACTAACCAGGAACTACTTCTTAGTCAAGTGTCACCCTCTCAGCACCCCAACTTCCGGTCGTGTCTCACGCAGTGTTTACGCTGCTAGGTCAAGGGTGTCGTGAAAGAAAATTCATGCTTTGAATTTTCCCGAGCGCTGTGAAATTTTAAACCAATTTAATAACGCTTCGTTCTAATGACGTTAAATGGTTAGTAGCGCACTAAATGAATGAGTTTCTTCCCTTATGAATTTTAGAAGTCCACCGCAGAATAACAAAGCTAACGCGGTTAGCATTACAAGAAGATTCTAATCTTGCAGTTTTGGATTCATAACAGATGCTCAATTGCATCCCATCAGTTTATTGCCCCGAAAAACGACATTAGTTGCTAAACTGCTTAAGCTAATGATTATAAAGTTGTCTCAATACACGATCGTTCTCCGCAGCCACTGAACACCATATCCTGGAGCGACGTAACATAGTACCCATGGGAACTACTTTATTCATGGGCATAAGTGACAAGCGGGGGAGCGAATTGGTCAAAAATAGGACTGTGTAGCGGAGGGATTTCCTTCGGTATTCTACACACGACAGAGACAGGATCAGCAGCGCGCATTAATATTTCATGGCCGACCACCCATCTCAAGTAGTGCGCTCGTGATGCCATCTTGCGGTCAGACATCCCATTCTCCCTTTCTGTTGGAACTAATTGTTTTGGCGATGGAATTTATGCAAGAGGATGGAGGCAACAAGGCATCAGTGATCCCCCTTCACCTTCATTTTCTGCTACAGTATAACTGGGGTCAGCGTCTTATGATTGCGTTATAACAACCCCCATGACATCATGCATCAGTATTAAGCCCGGGTATTAAGGCTGTCGGTAGCAATCGCCTTGAGTGCGTTTCTCCCACGTATTAAGGCACAGGAATATGGAAGTAGGCTTGCCAGGCGACTGCTTTAAGGAGTCACTTTGTTTCATGACTATTAAGAGTACCAGGCATACCGCTTCTCCCTGAGTTACAACATTGCTCAGTATTGGGACTCCTGTCTCCCCCGACCCTCTGATCCCATCCACTTTTATGCCTTTTATGCCCAAAGTAACATGGCAAGGATCTTTGCAATGGTCCTATGCTCTGCTGGGCTCCTATGCCTTATTGTTTTGAATTTAGAGCAGGTCTTTGCGGTGCTGTTATTGGGAGCAACAGAACAATTCTCGAAGTATGTCCCGTCAACACGCGAAGTGACCCAAGTATCCGTTGTGTTCTAAGTTGATCAGACATGCATTGAGACCTCATGGGCCATTTAGATAGGCTTTTAGCTGGATATGCTGATATGGTTCTAGGCATGCTTTGTTGCAACCAGTTTCATGTACTCTGTAACTTTGAGACTCGTTCAAAAATATGCAGTTTCAGACTGAATCTAACTATAAAAATGACCTTTTTTCATGGCTTCTGATGGGGTGATAGAGCGGGCATCGAGGGATTGTAATGCAGATCCGAGATAAATATTAGGCAATCTTATACTTGCCCTATGTTGCATTCTAATTCCTTCCCCTTGACCTTCTACCAGTCATAAACTTATATAGACTGAAATCAGAAGCGGACAGCTGCGTGGCACTGCTGATTAATGTTGGGTAATTGCCATGACAATTTGACTTGCTATACTGCGCTGGGGTGCAAATTCGCGAGCTTTTGCAAATCCAGGATAGGTCTGGCTGTCATTCTGGTGTCAGGAGTCTGACAGGGCTCATTGCACCCTCCACAGCCTTGCATAATATGGGTTGGTATAAGACTTATTGGCTCAAGAGATATTTAATAAAAAGAGGCCTGCGCACTGTACTGTATATAGCCTGACACTTCTTGGCTACCATGGAACTGGAACTGTATGCCGAGAAATTAGACGAGTTTTCCTTGCAGAAGTTCGCAATTAATATTTTCCTTTATTATTTGAAAAGGCAGCTCTTGCGATGCTTTTAATGTGTCTTATAGTGTTCCTGCAGGCCTCTCATACACTGTAAATAGATTATATTGATTGTTCCCACTTTTTATTATATTATTGTATGAAGGCAAATAAATTCGTCTTGAGTCTTGGAGGAGAGATTCTTTAACAAAAATACATTGACTGTTTTGACCATTTTTCTTTTAAAATCAATAATACATGTGACAAACCAAGATTTTTGGTTAAAGCAACTGAGATATTGGTTGACTTTACCATCTAATTGGTGAATATTGAACCATATAAAAAATGAGGTTTTTACCAAATATAGTTGAAAGGTTAATAAATATCTTATCGTTAGATTTCTGAATTCTAACCATTTATCACTGTAATGTTTCAAGTGTTATTAATGACTGTCATTTTGAAGCAGGTGGAGACTTCAGTTGCAGGGAGCTTTGATTGTTCGGTTAATATCCCAGCACCCATATTATGACGATTTAAATCAGAATTCCACTCACTTTTTTATGAATGTTTGTTCATTAGGAGCTCTTTATTGATATTCATGTATGAGAATGACGCAGCAATTATCAGACGTCGGAGGCATTTAAGGTTTTTCTGCTTGGAAAATAAATTAATGGCGTCCCTGGAAACCATTTCCGGTCCGCCCACCACTTCCGCTTGGATGCCACGAATTCCTCATTTTCATTTCTTCTTTTTTTTTCTTTCTTTTTCTTGTCCTAATGATTCAACCCGAACTGAGCATATTCTTTAATTGTTTTTGCGGATAAAAAGAGACAATTCACGTCTGATACAAATTTAGATGATTTTAGACAGGGCCCAGTATCTGGGCAGAAAAAAAGAGAATTGGGGTGAAATGAAATTTTGAAGTACGGAGAGCTTGTGAGGGATATTCACAAGAATTACTGGAGGAGAATTTGAAACCAGTCATGGAGCATTGCTAATTTAAAAGCAATTCCAGTGGAATGCTCACTGCCTTTTAAGTTCTGCAAGCACCAAATGACAGACCGCGACAATCCCGCCAGCAGACAGAAAAACAAACATGGCTGATGTTGACTATTTACATGAGCGGAGTGAAGCCCAACTCCTCCTCTTTTCAACCCCCATAATATGACTCCGTTTGTGGGAGCTGGATAAGCTGCCTTCAAATGGGCCCAGTTCGTGTTATGCAATATATTTCTTCAGCCCTCCGCCAATTCTGTTTATCACATCAAACTAAGTATATTATCACTGGGCCAGTCTAATAGCATGTAAAATGCAGATTTTCAAGGGGTCTTAATTCGATTCCTAGGCTCGGCATCGTGTATGCTGGGGGGTTAGGACTGGTATTTACATAACTAATTCAGTTGGAGACAGAATCAAATGCTCCTGTAAGTCTTGCACGGGGAACTGTGTGACTTGTAATGAAATAAGCTCATGCAATCGCCGTAAACTTGCTGTCGGGATCAAGCTTTCTTTGCATCGTGCTGCGCCATGATTCCAGGGCCGCCTTTAATGACAACCTCAGACTGACTGTCAAACTGTCAACTGCATGTTATTCGTCCAATTCGACTGATTTGTGACGACCCAGACCAAAGTCAGACCAAATTAGACCTTGTCTTTTCTCCTTCCTCGAATCATCCACTAAGATGGCCAGATGGCGTGATCACATGATATGCCGCAAACTGGGTCGGTCACGTGATTGTGTTTTGACCCAATTAGGATCACGTTATGAATTTGAGCATTTTGCTGCCTGGGAATATGATCCTAGCATCTAAACATGTCTTGTGATTTGAAGCCATTGGGAAACTGTTTTGAAGTGCCTTAAATTAATCCAATGAGCTGGGCCATATTTTCCTGCTTATCTTTTGATGTGCTTCATTTGATTTTTATGTGGGAAATGAGAAAAATCCTAAAAATGACATCAACGATGATAGAATGATAGAATTTCGAAACAAAATTTGGATGATTTTCTCTGCGTGTGTTATTTCGTCCAGTGCCCAAATCTACAATAGCGACATAGTTAGTTTTTTGATCTGGTTTACTTTTTTTAATTACTAGGAGTAACAGGGATTGTTCAGGGGAATGAAATCACCACATGCAAATAAATCCACAAAGAGAGACAAATACACATTTTGGCTGCAAATTGGAATTCTGAGGAGTACAGGGCTACTACTTCTTGCAGTGTTTACTTTTCAAGGGAGATTCTTGTATCTAGCACCTCAGTCAAAATATTCATAAAGTTGTCCTTGATTAATTTGCCTCTAATACACACTGACATATTTTCGATTTCCTCTTACTACTTCGGGACAAACACTGTAGGCTGGTTGGTTTTTTGTCATGGCTACAACTTGACAGCAGTTGACAGTTATTTTGCGCCTGGGTAGTTCGAACCGCTGTCGTTGGCCAAATGACATGGCGGGCTAGCTACTGCTGTCGCGCGTTCATTAGTTTCGTAACTTTCATTGCAGCTGCCAGTTCCGGGCAGAATTGAATTTACGACTAGACTTAGGCAATCAGACAAAACCATTACGCGAATCAATATTTCTTAATTTCCAAGTGTCTTTCTAATCCCAGCCTTGCCATGGGCGAATCCAGCGGGCGACAAGTGCCCAACCATGTCGCGAATCTTTCAGCTCTCCTCCTGCCTTGTCTAATTGCTCTGCCAAGATCACCACACTTAACCACAGCTACTCATCCCATATGTCCCTTTGCTCGGTCTCATTGGCTACAGCTTCTTGCACTACTGCTACTGCTACTGCTACTGCTGCTGCTGCTGATGATGCTAGGTGGCAGGGAACCACACATTTCTCAACATTTGATGCCGTTGCGTCTCAAGTGTGCCAAATTGCCACCTCTGACTCTCTGAAGTGCAGTAGCAGCTCTGCAAGACTAACCTGTTTTCATGAGGTGCCTCTGCAACGAGAAATAACATTGATATTTGTCAGTAAGAACCATCTGCATCAAGCAACCTAATGTAGTCTCTTTTACACTTTTGGGTCATTCATAATGGTTCCAATTACCCTATCCGCTAATTAGTTTGTTTTAAAATCATTAACACGGAATGACACCTTCGTGTGACCTGTGCACTAGATCTGGGTCGGATGTACTTTTTTTACCACCTAGATATATCCTAATTGACCTAGACGTCCATAGTTTAATTGATCAGTTTTGCATACAAATACAAGTTTATCAACATACACTGCTGTTCAACAGCTAAACAAACAGATAGTTGTTGAAACTCATTTGCCATGTGGTCTAGAATGGATTGTGATTTGACTCCATCGTGCAGAGCACATTTATAAAATCGATGGGACATCTCTCGTGGGCTCAAATTCAACAAGGGGAATATAGGCTGCGATAAAATAGACATCTTTCCTACTGAGTATACTGAGAGCAATAAACCATGCACTTTACGACACCTCTGAGATGGGCCCTTATGCATTGTTATGATTTCTCGAATCTTGGCATACCATGACTAACAGAAGCATCTGCATTTTGCACTTATTTCTTATTTACAAGCACCGGTGAATTCTATAGAAATTGCAGAAATGTATTGAATGAGCCATAAAAAGTGTGTTTAGGGTATGTCAGACATGGGATGATAAGGCTTGGAGTCCACATATCACATTAAGCACATGGGTGGATTCACATGCTTGCCAGAACATAGTCACCGAGTACAAGACACCACCAATTTAACATCTCATGCGATCGACATCCAGCTGAGATGTAGCGCTTGGAGAGTGCCCAGGCTAGGAATCAAACCCAGGACCTTCAGCAGAGCTGGCAATAAGTTAACCACTAGGTCATCCAGCTTCCTTACACATTGATAGATAGATAGATGGATAGATAGATAGATAGATAGATGGATAGATGGATAATAGATAGATAGATGGATAGATGGATAGATAGATAGATAGATAGATAGATAGATAGATAGATAGATAGATAGATAGATGTTTTGGTAAGATGTGGTCAGGTTAGGTTTAGGTTATATTAGATAGGCACGCATGGCTAGTAGTTAGGTGGATAGATAGATATAAAAGTGTAGGTGATAGATTTGGAGTTCCAGTTGCATCCCACTGTGTGTTTGAGTGGAATGACCGTTTATCTAGCCCAAGGCATTTATGGCTGTGACCTGGTCAGCCAGGGCCCAGAGTGGTCAAGCAAAGCCCCGGGGCTCGTGCACTTGAATACTGGAGACAAATTTGTCCATTTTCTGCAAGTAATTCATAGCCCAGGACAAACAACACAGACAGGGCTTTTCTAATATTTACACTGGGCAGTAGTCGGGAAGCCAGGAGAGTCGTTGGTGTGACCCAGGGACAGAGTGTCCTGTTAGGTGGAGATGGCTGTTCTGTCTGCCGCAGCAGCAGCAGCAGTTACCCTCCAAGGTCAGATTCCATCACTCAGGAAACTTTGTGCTTCCTCTCCTCAACTTCCGGAGCACCAGGGTCACCCTAATTTGGCATTTTCTGCCTTTCCTGCTGTTATGTTTGTTTGGGTGGAATTATTGGTGAATTAAATGTATCAGTACATATTTACGTGGCTCTTTTTTGCTTAAGCAAAAATGGAATATTCTAGTTTTTCCCATACTGAGTTCCATCCCATATTCCCAGCCACTGTCATACAAGTTTCCCAGTTTCAGTATTGATTGAACAGTCACTATAACAGTTATGGTGTCAGGAATATTGGCAGCTGTCTCTCAGCTTGGTAATCGCGGAGAAAAAAACAAATTTAAACAATGCAAATTCAGTGACATCTTATTTGCTCAAGTCCTGACAGCCTAAAATGAACATCAGTGACTGAATTTCATTTAAGAGGCGATCAGTTTTGAAATTGGTTTGCCACTAGGAAAAATAAGAAGGAATACAACCGTGCATTGTATGTTAGAAGAACTTGACAAGTTATTGATGGTGCTTAGGCATTCCATGATATCTGGGGATACAAGGATGCTGCTGTTTTAGCTACATATAGAATGGAGCATAAACAGAGACCATTGACTATGAAAACAGAGCTGGATGGGATGCCATGGTGATGCTGGGATGGGGGGCAAGCAAAGGTTGGGGGGAGGTGGATTCTTATACACTTAGTTGTCCCACGTGTATGGACCCAGGAATAATACATTGGCCCAACCAAATGACAACGTAGGCCAAAATACAGTCATGGGCAGCCATTGTAAAAACTATGGGCTTATCTCACGAGAACATACATTTGGAATTGCTTATAACATTCAGGGCTGTCATGAAGTGTTCGTTATAGCTGGTTTTCATTATGTATGCCAGTCTGAGTTGAAAGATAGGCAGAAAATGTTTTTCTAGTCAATGATCTGATAATATGCATCTTCTTGGTGTCAACCATTGTATTCTTTTGATGTGTATGGGTGGATTAGGGCTTTACATCCTGTATTTCTGCATCTGATGGGCTAATTAGGACAGGCAGGGACCATGGCAATGAGATGAAGGATCAAACAGCCATCCAACTTAGGCTCCACCGGGAATTGAACCCGAGACCCAGTGGTTGGATTTCTTTTGATGTGAATAGTCACGCCAAGCCAAGTCAAATCATTTCGGGTCATTTCTTGCCTGCGTGACATCATTTATCATTTAGACGGTAAATTAAATTCGAATCAGATTGTAATACCAAAGCTGTTGGTTTTTTTTAATGGAAATGTCGTAAAACTGATGTGACGACGCCTCATTATATTGAACTGTTATTAAAATCAACTGTCTAAATGTATGCATTACTATGGAAGCCATTAAGGTTCGCTGTCTCAACTTAGCCACATAATCATGACTGAATCTGTGCAATAGTGTGTAAGCACTTGGTCAATAATACCACACATCAAGATGGTGTTTAAATATAGGAGAATGCAGGGACACTAACTATGCTTGTTACACTCATACACTGTATCTTATACCTACTAACACATACACATCTGTGAGTAAGAAGCACGTGGGTAAATGTCACATATTTCCCGCCAATTTCCTCCACAGAATTCCCATCCTGCGTCCATAGATACTGGGCTTCAAGCACAAGAGGTTAGTACCAAAGAGTTTCTCTGTTTTACCATCGCATTTCTGTGAACCCAAGTGAACTCCCATCACATTTCCAGCATTCTGACAGACCTGCAGCAGTTTTGCTGGGGTTCTTGAATCAGTTTTCAATGGATCATAGAAATCATGTCAGAAATCCAAGATTTGTTGTGAGACCCATTGTATTATATTGTAAATCATATTAACCACTACGTGGGAAATACAACAATATTTTGTAAATATTGACTGCATATTTGTATCTAAGAACACCTCTAAATATATGTTAAAATAAAAGAAGCTTTTTGATATTCCAAGTAAATAAAACCAAAACGAACGTATTTAAGTGCATACATGCACATATACATTCTCCTCTACCACGTATTAATGAAGCTTATATTGGTGAAGGCTGACAATATAGGGCTCTATATGCATTGTTTAGGCTATATGAAAGCCTATTTCTGGGATTAATTTTATAGATGTATGTATTTGAAGTTCACTGGACATCTTGTATGTTTCTGATGGCTGGGTCAATTAAGGCCACCAGATAATTCAACAAAACTAAGGTACCTTCTAAATATGGATATAATAAATCGTTAAAATTAGTCACAGCATTGCTTTTCTAACTAAACTGCCAATAAATCTGTGCAAATAGCACCATCTACCACCGACCTGTCCTCCTTGCTGATAGTAACCCAATAGGTTCTGTGATAGTTTCTCGGGGTGGGCTGTGTTATCACTTACTTCTTGACCATTGCTTAACCTTTACTCAGGTCAAGCTGACCCCGCATATGAATGGCATAGACAGTGTTTAGGATCGTGCAGGAGCAGTTAAGCTCATGTCTGGGTCCTTAGATCTGGAGGTCAACTGATACCAAATGCCTGGCACAAAGTTTAGCCAAGGATAAAGAGAGTTCCACGTGCCCAACAGATAGCGCAGATCAACTCCAATCAATGTATGCCTTCCATCAGCAGGATGGTTAAGGCATTATGCCAAATGTACAGGCAGAATAATGATGGATACTGATTGGTTTGCGTTGGAATGAAACAAACGTTTCCAGAAACTGGACTGACATCTGAAACTTGCTACGAATGGCAACCATGTGTATACTGAAAAGGTCAAAGTTGTTAGGTGAATTTGTGACCTGTACTTGGATAATTATCCAAGCCAAAAACTGACCATACTAAATGGTAAAGAATACAATCAGTGTATTGTACAATAATGTTAATTGTTATAGGTGTATATGTGTGGGCTTCACCATAAGATCATCTCACTATTAAAACGACCTAATAATTTTAGACCACAAGAATAAGACTTCATGAGCTACATCCCAGCTGGATGTCGATCGCATGAGACGTTAAATTGGAAGTGCCTTGTACTAAGTGTCTATGCTGGGGTAAGTAAAATATCCCACCCATGGGGTAAATGTGTAACACGTGTACTCCTAGTCTTATCATCTCATCATTACGTCTGCCTCTGGCAGCTGTTCGTATAAGCTGACTAAGCTTCAGACCCAGTAGCATTGAGATGAAACATAGACAAAATTGTACCCTGAGATATATACCATTGTAATTTGCCTGGCAATTGAGGTCAGTAACTATTGCAGTCGTAATCAGTGGGGTTTTAGAGAGCAATATACACGTGACTTACATTAATGTTTAGGCTTTCGTGGTCTACTGACAATTATAGGAGGAATAAGCTTTGATTATCATGGTGAGAGTTGTTGTTATTTGTGTGCCTGTCTTTACTATGACAAGCGTAGCTGTAGTGACCTGCTGTGTGACAGAAGAGCTGAACGTAGCAGCCGCAACGTGGGGTCACATGGGCGCGTCAGGCTGCTGGGAACAAGCGTCGTAGGTGCGTTGGACGAGGAGGCGGAGGAAGCGGTCGGTGGGGTTCAGCAGTCGGCGATCGATCAACGGGCATGGGCGTCGGGCAGCGCACTGATTTCTGGGCAAACATTTGATAAAAGTTGTCAGGGAGTTTGGGGAGCGGCTGGCCACAGCATTGTATTGGATATTGTAGCAGCCCTTGGGGACCACCGTTCTCTGATAAAATGCTACATTCCTGCAAGATGCTTCGCTCGATCAATATTCACCAGTATGAGCGCCACCCCCCCCCCCCCCCTCATCCACCACCCTCGCATTTTGCCCAAAACCAGCCCTTTAATTGCGTCTCCCCCCGGCTCCAGCCCCGCGGTAGCAACCCCCTTATCACTCCTCTCTGGGCGTCTGTCTAGCCGACCCCCAACCCAAATCTCTAGGCATCAGACAGAGAGGGCAGGTCCCAGTGTGCCTCTCTCTGCATCCGATGCCATCCATTGGCCCACCAAAAACGTATGGGAAAAAGCCTAACCCAGAACTGAGATTGATTTGAGAATCCAAACAGACTTGGAAAATGTGCAGCAAATGAAGCTGGCTGTCATCACATGAACACGAAACCCGTTATGTTTAAACTGTTTTGACACATCGCAGAGAACTCCATCAAATCAAGAAATGGTCCGCGCCAGTTTTGCACAGAATTGCTGCAAAGGAATTCTCCTGATGGATTATCACGGAGCTAACATTCCTCAATGTATTGGTTTTAGGCCAGAAATTTGTTCTCGATCTAGCTGTAGTGGCACACCAGAAAGCCGATGGAAGAAGTGGTCCCCTTTATATGTACCATAATGCAGTTATTCTTAGTGAAATTCAGGAACAAGTGGGTGCTCGCATGGTCTACATTTGTATACTCTGTAATGCGCACAAGCATATATCCTGTCCTATCCTATCCGGTCCTATCCGTTTTTTTTTAAATATGTTTATTCACACACATGCATAGTAAGATAATTTATACTGGTACATGGTGTCTTGTAATCGGTGTCTATATTTGAGCAGGTAAAAGACCCCACCCTAGGGGTATCCTAGCTAAATGTATGATGTGGACTCCCAAGCCTCATTATCTTGCCATCATCACTTCTGCCTCTGGTCATGTAAGCTGCCTGAACTTCAGACCAGTAGCATTGATCCTATCCTATCCTATCCTATCCTATCCTATCCTATCCTATCCTATCCTATCCTGATTCCAGTTACCCCTAGAGCATGAATGACAGGCTGTCGACAGCATGCCCAGCGGGTCAAGATTGGCCTAAGTGAAAGGAGTGGGGAGCAAGCGCCTTGTCTATTTAATAAACCCATAAAGTGTGGCAAATTGAGGAGGCGTCGGCCTGATCGGGTTTGTGGCATGGCAGACTGGTGGTCGGGCCGGCTGGATGGGACGGAGTGTTATGATGGATGATGCGGGGCTTGGATGTCTCGGGCAGAGACATGGCGCCCGCCCTCCCAGCCTGACCTGCCTGGCCCTAAGAAGCTCCTCACGTTCGATTACACCATGCTGCGACAGTGCTGAGCAGACGACGTGCCCAGATTCCCACAGTCCCCAACAGTCCACAGCAGTCCTCGCCAGTCCTCATACAAGCAGCAGAGACTTATTAGAGCCCCCGTAGGCCGGCTGGCATGGTCCGCCCTGCCCAACGTCTTGGGCCTTGTGACTCTCGTCGTCCGCGCGATTTGGCGAGCCTTCTTGGCTGTGACACTCTCTGACGCCCATAATTCATCATTATTATCTTCTGAGAGGATGGGGCTACAATGCGACCAAGACAGCGAGATGTTTCCTGATCAATGACGTTAATCCCGCGCCCTGCCACGTTGACTCGCGCACGTCGATGCCCTACATGACGTCACGACCGCCAGGGGGCTACATGCTGACGTCACTGTGTGACCAACAGGTGGCAGTGTTCTTTGACGCCACAGAGCACACATACTGCGGTGTTACAGCGCATATACTGTCTGTTTGCAAGGCCCTGTTGGCCTAGGGCGCTCTTGGCTGCTTCTCTTTGAGGTCCTTCCTTCGGCTGCTTGTTTTGCCCACCGATCAGAGCGCCCTACGAGTCGCTTTTATCATGGATGCCCTTGGAGAGGGGAGCTCATATGAAGACTCGACGCCACTCAACGCCCTAATAACGCGACGCCTGCTACTTGCATTTGTGTCAAAGAAGTCTAGCAACATTTCATTCGTGCTTAATATCGCGTGGAGTCGGCGGGCGCCCGAGACAATGACGTCCCAGTGCCACCCAGCCCCCCCCCCCCCCTCTCAGTTCAAAGACCATGTTCCGTGGAGCGAGTATTCCACACCGCCTCCTCGTGGGCCGCCAAGAAAACCTCTTTGATTCGTTGAATGGTCTGTTTGAAAAAATAACAAACCGTGTGTGCTATTGTCTGAGCGAATTTTCAAGACGACTGGGCCGGTGGGGCTGTTCATTTGATATTCTGGCTTTTGCTTGAATCAGTCTGACAAATCAGGCTGCCGTGCCGAACAGCCTTGGCTATGATGAGGCAGGAGGTGCAAAAGCTGGCCCAATATTTACCCAGATGCGGCCAAACGTCGTCTCTGCCCATAAATCAAACGCTTATTAGCCCGGCGGGCTCGAGTCTAGCTGACCTGTCTCTGCAGGTTGACCATGCCGTGTGAATTCTGCCTGGATGTCACAAACATATATGATGCTTTTATATCTATGGCAATTCCAGACTGCCAATTGTAAACCATTTATATTGCATATATGAATTCAATTGCAGCATTTCTTTCTGCTGACAGCTTTCAGTGTACAGCAAACATTCTGGCTGCCACTCTTTGAAAACAATTCAATGTACAACAATCTATTGCCTCTGAATTTAGGAGGTGTCCAACACTGACTGATCACTTTTAAGAGGTGAGTAAATACTGATAGATCACCTGCAGTGCAGATCACACTGTTTGGTTCACCCCTACCAAAATACCACCATGACCCTCTGCCAGAATGCTACCCTCTGACCTTGAAGTTTCAGGGTGAGCATTAACAGATCCCAGAACAGCCGTCTCTCAACAGGCCCCATCACTCACTGACCGGTGGCCACATTTAGAGCTGCTGAGTGAAATGACCAGAGGTCTGGACAGCCACTGACCATTGGCTAGCCATTCACGCCTCATAATGCAGTTAATCACCTCCTTGTAATCAGATATGTCTGGCTGCAACTATGATCTGAGGGACCTGCCATGTCTGTTCAACAAGCTTGCTAATTCAGGAGTGCTTCAGGGAGGCCTACTATTCCTGTTTCTTTTTCTACTTAAAAACTTAAGAACAGGGTTAAAACAGCAATAGATTGTTGTATTGTGGACAGTGGTGGTTAAGGCATTAGCCTATATTAGCATGTTGGCCAGATGGTGTGGGCTCCAAGACTTATCATCTCATCATTACATCTGCCATTGGCAGCTGGTCATATAAACTGAGTGAGCTTCAGAGACAACATTGTCAATATAGGGGTGATGTAGAAGTTAAGTAGAGAGCCTGAAAGCTTCGAAAGCAACAGTACACAACCATCCTAGAGCATATGTGTTCAGCAAGGAGCAGCTTTTGCTCCAGTGATATTTAGGAAGCCCGAAGGCAATCTCCATTGATTTAAGACTTGAGTGGCGCTGCGCAGCATATCAGGGGCTGATCGACTGACGTTGGTTAAAGTCGTAAGTAAAGGCGCGCGTGATTGTCTTTTGACAGATGGCGGCGGGTGTCGGGGTAGACGGACACTTCTTGCGTGCGACATGGGACGTTGTGGACGCAGCGCAAGACGTCATTTATTGGACGTCACGGCGTCGCCACCAATCAGCAAGGCTTGGAGGGACACTGGGTCACTTTCCGTAGCACCCCGACCCTCCGACTGACCTCCGACTGACCCCCCGAGGCCCTCTTGCTGCTCAGACAAACGCTGCTGATCACACGTGCCCTGCTTGACCCATGGCCGTGGTCAGTGGGCGGTGACCTCTCTAGTCTCTCCGTGGCCCCCTATGGTGCCACCCTAGGTCCCTTGCCTTTTTTTTGGGGGGGGGGGCAGTTCAAAGGGGCCTGAAGAATCCTCTCTCCCTCCCCCCTCCCCCCTCCTCCCCCTCCACAACACAACAGCATTCCTTGCTAAACCTCCTTTAATTTCCTGCCTGTAAGACTCTTATACAATTCTCCCGGCTGATCTGCAACTGAAGCAAGACGTCAATTTTGCTAGACTATCGCCCTGATGGATATTGTTGTCAAGCAATACGTTTATGGATACAGTCTGGGCTTAGGCTTGATAAGAGACTTAGAATCTTGGGTGACTAATTTTAGAGGGGCTATGTTTCGGCATAATACATTGTTTGAAGAAGAGTAATGCTGTGGGTTCCTGAGGTTCTTTGTACCAGTAGCTTATGCTATGTGTTAGTGTGCTGATATTCGTTATATATAAAATCTATAACTTGCAACGTCGCATTGGCAATTTTAGATTTAGTTATGAATGGCCTTCTTAGGCTTCTTTTTTATTAGCATGGTGCATCTTGGTGTACTTATATTATTGTTCTCACGTACGTTCAGTGACAAAAAGATGATAATCTTTGGTAGCTGGATATGCAACGCTACGCATGCCGATTTGCAAGAGAATGGTGGTGAAATGCTTAAGTCTTTCCATGTCTTTTTACATTGATAGACTCAAATGCCTGCCATTGCTTCATGCATATTCTGTTGGGGGATGGGCCCAAAGACATGGCAGGCAGGCAGGCAGCCCCAAGAAGTGTATACTTTATATCTGGTATAATCCGATTAAACCGGGGGCCGCAAATGGGCGAATTTGTATTCCGTTGGACGTGGAGCAGTTGTATTTATGAGAGGGGAGCGCAGGAACCTAAATGCCCGTTCAATATGGAGGGCGCCATATCTGGGCAATGTGTGCAACGGGACACATAGAAGCAATCCCGCGCATCAGCTGCCCATTTGCATTTCATGTAATTTCTCTCCCACAACCAAAGACTGCCGAATTTCCACTGATTACCAGCTCAGGATAAAAACAAGAGCTGTCTTGCTTTGCATCCATGAGCTTTGCACACATGCGCCAGTGTAGCACCACCGTCGGGTATTGGAGTATTCAACATCACACCAGCCTCAGTATGTTGCATCTCCAAAATGCATGGAACTGCTTCAGCAACATCTGAATGGCCCCAACTGACACTTCGACCAAGTAACCCAGGTGACAGTCCGTATATTTACCATGAGTCCCATTTATCTCATTGGTAATTGGGATACATAATTCTGGGAGTATTCAATAAACTGCTTATAATTTCCAAAGGTGGGGTCTTTCACTTGCCTCAGTATATAGATACCAGGTACACCACCAGATGCACCACTGGAGATCATGCTTCAACACTCGACATTTGCAGTTTTCCACTTTTCCAGCAGTGTTTGTGGGTTTAACAAGTTTTGAAAGGTTATGCAAGAGAGGAAGAAGTCAGCTGAGCGAGGTGCTGGAGTAATCATGCATCATGCAGCACAAGTTGGAAAAGGGGTGCGGGGTGAAATGAGTGGCCCACTTCACTTGTGAACTGGACCACTATGGAATACGTTTCAGCAGTCAGCAATCTTGCACCCCCTGCCTAAAAGCCGTGACCTGGCATTTACTGCATGGAAAACCTTCTGCAACTGCAATTTCACTACAAGTCGAGATGGTGTAGCTATCTCTCCAGCAATTGGTGTAGCAACTGCAACTTGCGAGGTGTAGCAGATTACAAAATCCAACATGACTGTCAACAGTAACTTTTCAACTTCCCATTGAGGCCTGGTGGTTAGAGGTCTCATCTTCAGATCGGAAGGTTCTGGGTTCGAACCCCTGTCATGGCATGGAGACAACAGATTCTCCTTACATGTGTAGTAAGCCATGGACTGCTTCTTATAGAGGTAAATGCTGGATATGGTTAGGAACCAGTATGAACCAAAGGTGGCCTGTCGGAGATGTTCACAAGAATATATTTTATGATCGTTTAAGTCGTCGTTTACACAGAACCAAGGGGGGGGGGGATGGGGATCACCTGGTTTTGTTTTTATTTTTGTTACAGTAGGCCACTTGGAGGCAGCCCCCTGCAGCCATATACACGGGATGAATGTGGCAAAAGCAGGCCTGCGTCTGTGTGTTTGTTCTCAAGTTATTTCCAGATGCTCATACAGCTGCTCCTACCCGCATCTTCTTGCATTGCTGATCTAGATGCTGATGCTGCTGATGCTGCTGCTGATGCTGCTGCTGATGCTGCTGCTGATGCTCTACTTTTTCAGGCAGATCATAGATGATTCGGATTAAGTGGTTATGAAATAATGACTCATTGGTGACTGTGCATGCCTGGGCATGGGAGCATTTGACCATAGGAGCAGAGCATGGGAGCATAGGAGTATGTGCTGTGTATTGCTCCCGATTTTCTTATTATGTCTATTGTATTCTGCTATCTTTGTATTTCTGGTATTAATTATGCATTCGGGCTGTGCATCTTGACTGGCATGACAGTCGATCGGGTTTAAGTACTCGTGCATTCCGTGTCTCGTATCTTGGTGACAAACAATGCTGGGCTGATCCAGAACCCTCCACCAATCTCAGATTTGCTCAGATTAACATGACATTGTATGTATCCTATATTCATGTCAATCTCTTAGATCCCAAGATATGTCTGTCATGCAGTTGGTGTACGCCAACCAATCAGACTGATTCACACAGACACCACGTGGGGTCAGAGGTCATCGTGGCCTTGATCTGGACAAACCGGAAGCAGTTCTCTTCCGACAGATGTCGCACGCTTCAATGGCGGCCATGTCTCTGTCATGGAGAGGAGGTCATCAGCAGTCAAGGAAGACTCGCCTCAGTCACCCAGGTCCTGCAGCTTGTTAACTTCTGCTTACTTGTCGACCTCCGGTGTTGCTTGGGTGGCTGGCTCAGCCTGGCTCAGCCTGGCTCTTGCACTGCTACAGCACTAGCTGTCTATACTCACTACACTAGTACAGGAATGCAGACATTTGTTTTGCTTGCTTGGTTAGCTTTAGCCTTGAGCAAATGCTGAGTTCCTGTTGGCTACTATGGTTAGGCTGTTAGGCCATGGTTAGACATAACATATGAGAAGGATACAGACATACGTTTCTCTACGTTGGTTCTGCAGATAAATGACATATTGTTAATAAGAATTTAGTACTTTCTGCTCACATAATAACATTTAAAATGTACTCTTTCATAGGTATTTTGAGAGCTAATACCAACATTACTCATTATTTTCTTTTTTTTTTTGACGTATAGAATTGTGGTGCAGCTGTGTCCTCTACTACACAATGACTTTGCCTAAGCTTATGAAATATGAAGTACTGTTTGTTTTCGTAGCCAAACCAGGCTTGTTGTTATCTTAGGGCTGTGTATGGTATGGTGAATGAACAACATATCAATTTAGTAGATTTATATTCCAGAGAGAATACGTAATTACTATATAGAGATACACTGTATATAGGGCAGTCAATATCATGTCAAGGATGATTATATTAAGCGTATAGCTACACAGAGCAATGCAGTGCCCCTGGTCATAGTTTTAACCAACAGCGTGCATTGCATGGTGTGAACCTTGGAAGAAACAAGGTGTGAACCATTCAGAAAGGGTGATAGACTGACACTGTGGCATGGATATGTTCACATGCTGAAACAATGCATCAATATCATGTGGGAAGCAGAGACACCTTGGCCACCAAAAGTGAGAAGCATAGATGTCATTAGGGCATGGGGTAGGCTGTCATACTCGCATGCAATGGCAGTTGTATTGTCCATAGGCCAACTGATTAAGAGCAGGAATTAAGTAAATTGACCAGGGAGGCACCAACACTGCCCACTAGTGCTGGGTGTATACGGTGTATCCAGCATTGATTATGTAGGCAACAAGGTGGGTGAAATAGGGGCAAGTGTGCATGTCATATGGTATAGAGCAACTATGGAGGTGCCCCTGTCTCAAGTGGTGGACCATAGCTAGTTCACTGAGAGTAGTAGACGCCTAGCCTTTACACTAGTACGCAGCCTGAAGGCAATAAACGCCATGGATAGCAAGAAGAAGAAAGTTACAGATGCATTACTAGTGTTTATTACAAAGTGTGTACATTGGCCTGTAACTTGAAAGCAGTAACCAGTATTAGTGGCCAAACGTTGGGCTAGGGTATCAACAGACCAAGCTAAAATAAACAAGGTTCAGTGGACGGGATCAGGAGGTTGATCATGCCTTGAGTGCATACTATATTTACAGTAGCCAAAGAGATATACCCATGACCCATGGGTGGACCCTGTCTGCATGGCCACTTGGCACGTAACTTAGGCACATATGTGCATTGCATTTTACTTTATGCCGCTTACAGTAAATCTCTAGTGTATTACCAATGGTCAAGAATGTATGTCTTATTGGTACTATTTAGCTTATAATTTATCTTAATGGTGGTGGGTGTAGGCGGGTGAGACTAGCTTTACATCCACATATGTTTGTACCAGATAGGGCTAATCAGGTCAGTCAGAGCCAAGGCAATGAGGCCATGTGGGATGGATTCGAACCCAGGACCTAAAGGTTGGCAGCCCAGCGCACTACCACTGAGCTTATCTTAATGGTAAGGTGCATTGAAAAATGAGGTAGCCCACATGCATGGTTTAATTTAAAATTGGGCTTCATCATTCATACTGGTGAAAATACTATAATTGGTACATTTCAATTTACGTGTGTAGGTTCAGTATGTGCTATCGCTGTGCGACGTATACAGTTAGTTTCCTAAAATAAGGTCGACTCTAGACAGCTGTAGCGACCTATTCCTGGCTGTAGCTATAACTGACTAAAGCCAGCCACTTCTGTCTACTCCTAGCTTATAGTCGGTTTACACCAAAAAATATAAACCGCTGCATGTACTTTTAGATCCGGATTTGAGTAGCCAGCTCAGGGGCCCCGTTTCATTTCAAAATGTAGGGGGGGGGGACATATTGACCTTTATTCTGGACACCAACAGTCAAATCGTTATGTTGGTACAAAAAAAGTGGGGGGGACTTTTCCCCCTGCCCCCCCCCCCCCTAAAACGGGGCCCATGAGCCAGCTATAGCCAGACATCTGGTTAGTGCCAGGTAGAATCATATAGCAGAAGTTGTCTAGCTTTGTCTAGGTTAATTTGACAGTCTGTTTTGAACTATCTGTACTAAAGTAGCTAATTTAAAAGAAAACGCTTTTCAAATACAGGTCAATGAGCTGAATTAATTTGAAGTGCCGTGTGTTCATGTTGTCGTGTCCATAATAGTGAACCTATTAACTCCCACATATATATGCGAGTCATGTGTTGGTGAACATGTTGTGGATTATACATAACACAGATGTGTTTACTATTAGGCGGTTATTCGGCTTGATCCACCAAACCATGAAAGTTGTAATATGAGGTAAATACAGCAGTTCAGTTGCTGTAGCTGTTCAGCTGCTGTACAGCAAATGCACATGATGCCCAGCGCATGAAGCATTGCACAACAGATGCTACGAAATTCGTTTATGTCACAATGTGCAAACAACATGCTGTATCATTTGCAACTCAATAAGTTGGGTCCTCGTATTTTTTGAGGTATTAGATTTGCAAAACGAGTTTAAACAATAGCCGAAAAACAAAGAGCTGACAAAATATAGGTGCTGCATATTCAGGCTATTTTACTTTACATAAATCACATCATATGCAGGAACAACGGGAAATCTAATGACAGTGATTCATGCACAATTTATATATGAATACATACATAGGCATCCACTCTTCTCAACCAAAGTGGCTATATATGTATCATTTAGCACATGATATCACCCATTCTAGCAAATATATTAATTTTGGAAGAAATTATGTTGCCTCAATTGTGAAGTAGCCTTATCGGTGGTGTAGTGGCATTGGTGTACACAATTCACTGCATAACTCTCACAGGTGGTTGATTAATGGGAAGCTTTCGACAGCGTACCAGACAGACACAGGCCAGAGGGGAGGACCCAGAGGAAGACCTGGCTGCGATCTCTTGTACAAATCAAATAACATGCGTCAGGCTGATCGATTTTCAGAATAAACGTGGCGTGAGTTTGTCTTGGGTCAATAACAGGACATTGATGTGGTGTTTATTGTCTGCAATTTGGTAACAGCTTCCTCAGGGACCGTCCTCATACAATGCAGAAGAAAATCGCTGTCAAATTTGATTGTAGCAGATGATTTGTCTTTCAAACTGTTAGGGAGGATGTGTCATTGATTGATTGATTGATTTCCTACGTGTTTGTTCATCTGATTCATTCGTCAAATCCTGCAAGGGTGCTCTTGCTTGCTTGCTGGTTCTCACTTGCCTGTTGGAAGAACATATAGGCCTGGTTAAAGGGATC
Source organism: Alitta virens (assembly GCA_932294295.1). Classification (NCBI taxonomy): domain Eukaryota; kingdom Metazoa; phylum Annelida; class Polychaeta; order Phyllodocida; family Nereididae; genus Alitta; species Alitta virens. Next base: position 54,299,563 of record OW028575.1, on the reverse strand, counting down.
ACATTTCACGACAAAATTTTGGACTCTAAGCCATATTTAACATTGTCGTGTACACTACCTTGTAAGTAAAAACAAATTATACAAGTAAATCAGCAAATAAAGGTTCTACTGTAATTCATATCTAATATATATAAGAAAATGACTCCGAAAAAAATAAGAATTAGATGAGGAATCAGAGAAAAACAACAGAAAGACTTAGTTGTGTATTTCTTTCCTTCATTGCTGTTAGTCGTGGTATTGCAGTCTTAATACCTTCTTATATTTAGAAGCATTTCCAATCCTTCACAACAGCTGCTGTGCTTAGGATGAAACTGACAAGTTGTGAGTGGCCAGTGTCTATTGCACTCCCTTCACTGTTTGGTCTCAGTGGTTGTGCACACCTCTGATCTGCCGCTGTCTATTTTCTCAGCCTCCTCTGTTACTAAAGCAAATAACCCAGTAGTCCACGCTGCAGGAAGAGCAGCAAAAGACCTGCAAGAACGAGAAGTTTATCTCCAGCAGCAGCAGCAGCAGCAGCAAGATGTGATCATACAGAGATGGATGGGCAGGCTACCTCCGTATTGACCCAGCTAGCCCTAATGGCTGCTACATGTTCACAGGAACCTAGTCATCTGATGTAACATTCTCTCCCTACTGATGCCAAGTCTGCCTCTCCAGTGTTACACACCCAATAACCCTATCTGGGTGACTGTGTTTGACTGTCTGTCCAATTGCCGACTCACTCAATTTACCACAGCGAGAGTCACTAACGTTTAAATAGATAAATATATTTTCATTACATGTGACTAGTTTGTCACATTTTCTGAACAAGTTTGCAGCGTGTATATAGATGTGTACAACTTAGTTACATTTAAACCAATTTAAAACGTAATTTTTAACCATGTAGCATCGAGCACTCTTTGACCGAAAGTTGAAAAATGTAAAACTTGTTTCGACAAAGTTTTCTTTAACACGAATTCTTTGAATTGTATACATAGCAATTTGTCTGAAGACTCGGCATGTTTACTGTATGTTCTCTAACTTACTGCGTACCTTGAGGCATGGTGCAGGCATACAACCAACAGGACTTACTTATCAGAATATCTCATGGCTGCAGGCAGGGATAGAACCCGTGACTACGGATCAATAGCAACGGAGTATACACCCAGTTCCACGACTATTTGTGCTTGTATCTGAGTTGGCCTAATGCTTAAATGCCAGCTTCCTGGTTATCTGAGTCTGCGTGTAATTGGACAGCGTCTTGTCATTTTGAGGTATTATGTTCGATCCCATGATGGATGGCACTGGGCATGCGCAGTTGATGTATGACTCCGCGTGCTAATCATCCACCAGGGGGTGTCAGTGTTGCTCTTATCCTGCCATTTTGGTCTAATGAAACGTCACATGTGCATCAATTAGAATGCAGGGTTTTCCAATGCATCTTGCCTGATTGAGCGACCGTGCTGATGTTTCAATTCCCCACACCACACAAGCAACCGATTGAATTGGCCCCAATGAAAAATGTGACACACCCTGAGCTGCCACAGCCTGTGGTGTGGGGGCTAGATGGGCTTTCACAGCATTCAATGACCAGCAAGTTCTCTTTGGTTTTTTTCATCATCTCCTCCCACGTACAAAACATGTTTTCGTACATTTGACCAAGTGTTGCGAGTAAACCATTATGCTAAGGGACGGATAGAAATTATTGTATTGAAGATTGTTTACCATTGGACTCATATCTATCGGTTATATCTTGATCTGTATGTAGTTCGAGGTCATATGTACAATATAACTACAGTTGAGACCACCTCAATATTAAGGCCTCCTCAATCAAACTCTAAAGACAGCCAAACTGTGTCTTAATTGTGTCCTCATAAGGCCACCTCTCTGGAAAAGCCATCTGAAATACATTAAGAAGTATTTTCAAATAAATACATTGTACGGGAAAATATTGTTTTCACTTCATCTTATTGTTGGCCAGAATTATTTATAAAGATTTGCGTTGCAGTTGGACAACCTAAATTTGGCTTCTGTACCAGGAAGACCACAATATAGTCTCATATCACCAAGCCATGACATTAGGGTGGGGATTGGTCTAGTTCAACTTACACTGCCTATTTTTGTATAATGTGTTTATTAACACTGTTATATATCAGACATGAAGATAGTCAAACAGACCCACATTTCATCCATAAAAAAACGCCAGTATTGAAATGACCTGTCTTCAGTGGGCGAATGGATTTGAACTGCAGCCAACGTTTCTTTTCCTTGATCACCTGTTAGGTTATTTCAAGTACATACAGTCATGTGGGATACAATATGTCAGGTCTAAATCCTGTCTGTGTGGGTGCAGTACCTTATGGACATATGCAAGGCTCAGAAGAATATGTTTCTTTATGATGTAAATGTGTGGAAAGGATGAAAAGTGTTGCAGTAGATTCTTTTAGGTGAGAGAGCTGCTCTCTAGATGAAGAATGACCAGGCACTTGAAAAACCACTTCAGTGTCCAAAGCAATACCAAAGGAATCTCCCAATGCTCAACGAGTGATTTCAGCCATCTTCTCTTTCTCTGTGTCCTTTGGATGTTTCAAGCACTCTTCATACAGAAGAACATAGCCTGTTAGGCTGGAGTACTGAGAAGAACACAGCTTCTTTCACCATCCTAGTTTAGACGTTTTTATAAAAGAAAAGAAAAGAAAAGAAAAGATAAGATAAGATAAGATAAGATAAGATAAGATAAGATAAGATAAGATTAGATATATTTTATTTGAAGTCGTATGAGAGAACAATAACACAAGCAGAAGCTTTTGATCGACTAAAAAAAGACGATATGAGAAATGAAATATGTAACATTATTTCTTGCACTCTATTACAGTTGATACATTTTTTGTGTCGTTGTAAAGCTGCTTTCCTTGATATTTTCCAGTTTTTCCTCCTTTTTTGCAACCACAAAACTGCTGCAGATTGCTCTGTCCACCTTTGTTGGCAGCAAACACACTAATCTGCAGCCAAGACAGAAGAAAACTTTTTCAGCCAAGCTCCTAATCTGGGGAATCCCCTTGTCTTCCTTGAAGCAATCGCCACCTTATTTGCCCAAGGCCTATTAAGACCAAATGGCCTTTATTTCCTCTTTTCCTTTCTTTTTCCATCAACTGCCTTTTTTTACGGAATGCATTGTCACCTTCAGAATAGCTGAGTGGTTTGGTTAACTCCTTTTCCCATAGATTTTCATGAGGTAAATAGAAACGTATCTTGGACGAACTAGATTATGTACAAATGTATCAAATAAACTAGCGTCTACAATAGACCCTACGGGTGTTAGTCAAGGCCACAAGTATCTCCTTAATCTGAATTCCACTCATGAATAATTCCAATGGTAAGACTGTTCAGCTTGGAACTTTTCCAAGCTACCTCATCTGTCGTATGTTTTGCCCATTTGTTGCAGCTCTTTCGTCGAAAGCCAATTATATGCAATTGTTTGCCATTTAAGACTGTTTGGCAATTGTTTGCTAACAATTTAATTTGCTTTCTTGTCTTTAAATTGACTTAAAATTACTCAAGCAAGGTAAACTGTGATGGCACAAGACAATGTTTGAACCATTCCATTGCATTTGGCAGTAAGATCACAAGTAAATGTGCTTGGACATCCAAACAAATAGTCGTCCAAATGACTAGGGATAGTCATATATTACACTTTAAGGTTCGTTGACATGGTTACCTGCTTGTTAGTGCCACGTGGTGACTACTACCCTCTAGTAATTTTGAGTCTTTTTGATAGAACCACGCATCAGTTAGAGTTCTCTGTGCACTGGTATGAATGAGCGTGTTCCCTCTGTAGATAAATCAGGAGCAAATATGAGGGCAAGACATATTGGTCAGTAATGGCTCCCCACTGCATCTGCCCTGCTGCTAGTTATAAATACATAAGTCAGTAGATGACTGGGAATCCAGGGTTATTGTAATATGTGTTGATGCAGGAGCATGTTTCATATGTACTGAGTCTCTGTGCACTGACTTGAACTCAGTGTATGCAGCGTGCAAGTGTGCATAATATAAATATGCATGCATTGCTCGATCTATGTATTAGTTTGCTAGTAAATGCATCAACTTCTAGTTTATTTATGTATGCTGATGGGCATTTTTATTTGGGGTCATAATCTTTGACCCATCTGATTTCTCGCTGGCTGCATAAGAGTGCATCTTTAGTTGTCTAGACTTGATTGAGACGTTTCCTGCCAATGAATATTTCTCACCACCATGCTGCTGCTGCTGCTGCTGATGCTGGGGCAAATAAGCATCTCTGACACCCTAACTTCTCTAATGCATAACGCTGTATTCCACTTAGATGCCTCAGTAGCACTGTCTCGTCTGTCCCAAGCCAAATATCTGCCGAGGAACTTGCAGGGTTGGATAAGGACTGAGTCATCTACAAGAAAGGAGACGCCTTTCCGAGCCATTAGAATTGTGTTTAAACAACTGAATCGGCCCTAGTAATGCGACCCCATGTCTGCATGGTAATGCTTTGATGTGAAGAGTGCCAGAGAGTAACAATGAGAAAGAAGCAAACCCAATTGATAGTATGGTTACTACGGGGCCCATATAAGTCAACATTTGAAACTTCATTTGTAGCTACTATACTGAATGTGTTCAGTATAAGCCGAAGATTTGAGATTGCATTTTGAACTTGCGAAAACATTTTGTATAGATTATGTATTGATGCAGGGACATATTTCATATATTTACTGAGTCTCTGTGAACTGACTTGAACTCAGAGTACTTGATAGTATGAAGCATGCAAGTGTGCATAATCGTAATATGCATTCACTGCATAATTTTTTAAATGTGAAATTTATGTGTATTATGACTGTGCAGATCATGTAGTTCTATTACATTACTATATACACAGTGCCATAATGTAAATGGTGAATCTTTTTGAACACACAAGAAGATAATTCTTTTTGCAATTAAACTTCACTAATTGCGCAAAGAAAATAGGAGTGGTGAGTTATCAATGACCACATTTTTCACTCAATTTCTCTCGATCATTGCACGGTCATCATTCAAGATGGCGGAATCTCTTGTGTACATGATCAATCAGCTGTAGACACCTGTTCAATGTGTACATTCTGGAGGGGAGGGGGGGGGCTAAGAAATATTTCGGCAGCAGCAGCATCATCATCATCAGCAGCAGTAGCAGCAGTCTTGGCAATTATTGTAGGGCTGTTTGTCTTTGCAGCTCACTTGATGGCTAGGGACAGGGAGGCGTCATGTCGTTCATAATTGCACAGGGTGTCTTCTCATTATCGCTCAACTGTCCTCAAAATCCTAACGCCCTTGGCGAGATATTGGATCACCACAAAGACTTATCTGCCCAGCCATACGTCTCTGTGTAGCTCAAAAAGGCTCAGAAGGGCTCAAAAGTTTCTCTTTGGGTCACATAGCAGGTTCCTGGCACGTCGTCAGTTTAACATTTAGATGTAATGCGGTGACCATAAACAGTGGGAACCTACCGTACAGTCAATTTCATAGATTTGGAAACTGAACTCCAGAAGACTTCATTTGAGTCCAGGACTCTCATTGGTTGAGGGAATGCCTTAGCCAATTGAAGTCCTCAATTCACATGACGTCCTCTGTAGTTCAGTTTCATTTCTATGAAATCTGCTGTATAGCAAGACCATTTCATCAATCCTGTAATTCTTCATTATGACCATTAAACATCGCACCAAGGGAGGCCTTATAATATCCTACTCTTCTGTGGCAACTTGCGTATTGCAGTATATGTATAACAAAGGTAGGAAAATCGCCAGTGATAACTGTATGACAGGTATTGGACCAAAGTTAAGTTCCCTGGGTATAAATCAGCCGTTTGGTGTGGCTTTACAGGGTGGGGACAAAAACTGAGATCACCAGTGTACGTATGAAACAGGAAGAAATGAATTCATATTGGTCCAGTGCAACTGAATATATAGTTGAGTGCTCTTTATCCGTATTTATTTGACAGCTTCTTGAAATAGACTGTGTTGGGTGTTTTTGTATGTTTATTACATCTCATTTCTCTGCATCGTGATGCTTATATAAATGCCCAACCTCTGTATTCCATGCATTACATTTTACTATGGAGCCACCATACGAACACGGCTTTGAGTCCTCTTAGTGCCAAAAGGCCTAGTTATTGAGATTTCCAATAATGCATTTGGTCTTCAATAGTGAGAAAATGTTTTTTTTTTTCACTAATCTTCGAATTTCAGTTCTTGTCTACCTACATTATAGGTACGGACTATTTTGCCATTGCGCTTGATAATTTTAATAAGCCAAGTCTACAACAGAAACTTTGCCAATAAGACTGATATCAATTGTCTCAGTAAAGCTATTACATTTATGCCTTATAAACAATTAGGATGCTATCTGGTGTGCATAAACCTTATCTCCACCAATGTAAATCTTGTGGACTTAATTTTGAAGTTGCATTGTTGCTGATGCTGAGTTTCAATTGTACAATGTACATATATGTACTTAAGTGCACATCCATAAAGAAAATGAAAACAAATACTCAAGTCACACATTGTGTACCTTTGTATAAGTATTATGTTGCTAGAGTAAACACACGCTATGGTCTGGGTAGATATGAATCATATATGCTAATTCATCAAAAGAAAAATCAATTGAAAATGTTTTTGAAGTTTGTGGTCCAGATGTGTACAAGTGTCGTGACTTTATTTTCATGGTAGTCGTGGAGTGTTTTGTAATGAGCTTGTGTATTGAACGAATACCACGCATTGCAAATACAGTTGATAGTTTTTATGTTTTTTAACATTTGAAGAAACATATAAGATTTTAATGTTTGTACATGGACGGCTGTTTCTGACACAACTGTTACATTCTCAATAAACTCTTAAGCTTGAATGAAAAGAGATGCCTTTTTGAAAGAAAGTGTAGTTAAAATTAGTCAAGCATTAAGTCATTTTCCACCAAGCGTTTCACCATGGAGTCACTAGGATTGGGTTTCTTTTTCTTTTTTTGGGGGGTAAGGGGAGGGGGTCACTTGCTCTGCTGATCGCTTCAGTGCACCTGTGATGAGACTTGGCAAGCTGTCCGTAAGCAGATAGATCATGGTGTCACACAGGGAGCTAGAATGGCTCCCCTTGAGCTTATGACCATTGATAGATTTATGATACAACGATAGAGAGCAGGGGGAGGGCCATTGGGGCACGACATGTCTGGTTTGTTTTGGAATCTATCGAACCAGTTGAGGCTTGCACTGGCTGATTTTACGCCAACTGGCTTGTCCAAATACGCGTGAAATGAAGATACGCAGGCCTTGTCAATATCCCAGCCTGCTCCTGGCCGCTTAATCTGCAGATCAACTTGCGCGCACTATTCATGATCCGTCCCAGCCTTGCATTTCAAACAGTTGGCTTCTTACCAAAGACAAATTTATGCCTCAACTCCTTAAGAAATACTCCCTCCTCTCGCCTCGCTCTCAATCTGCCTCCCAGCCCACGATCCTTTTGCCCACATTCTCCAAGGTCGCTTCCCAAATATTAAAAGACCATGTAAACAAAACACTCCCCATCGAAAATCTCAACTTTCTTCCGACGATTTCTGTTATTAGGTATCCAATCTAAAATTCCCTGAGGCAGTGATGTTATTGTAGCGTAATTTTCGTTGTAGATTTGTTACTTATTCCAGACCATCTATAGATTTTCAACTTGACATCATACTATGTTTGTTGGATGTGCACACTCCAACTGCTTCATAGTATGGTGTGATATATTACTCATGTAACTGTATCCGATGTATACATCGAATTAAACTATTCAATGTGAACTTGTATATGGTCCATTTATTACCTGCCATTTAACTTTATCTCATCCGCAAAGCCTCTTCAATTCATCTTCGTTGATAAAGATAAATTGAGTGGGTCACACCATCATCATAACTTTGGCTTAGCTACAATCCAATTTACTGGAGTAATGAAAAAAAAATTAGGATATAAGAGAAAAAGGATTGGTTGAAAAAAAAATCTCAATTGAGCAGCTGCTGTGAGACTGCTGTGTGGGGTCAGTTATACTGTTCAGCTGATGCAGTATTAAAATTGCAGAACAAAAAGTTTAAAAAATGGGCAAGGTGATCGAAAGAGCCCACGTGGATCCCCAGTAGGTCTCCTTCAGCAAAGCCAGGCTTTTAATATCCTCCCTTGATCACTTTATACTGCTATCTAGGCGATAAATCCTTCCAATCACCCCTCGTTTTTCGGATGAGCAGGTATATTGGAGCATACATCATGCTGAGAGGCACCTTGTTAGATTCATCATGCTCCCGTCTCTAACTGGTTATTTATAATCAGACTGCATATTAATACAAGGTTTAAGACCTCTCAGCTGGCCACTCCAAATGGCCGCGAATCACATCACACAGTGGTCTGCAGTGGTTCATGTTTATTTTTTGCATGAGCTGCTATAATGATGTCAGGCATTTAATTAAGTGTGGTCATTGTGTGCATAGCAGCAATGGCGACAGTGACTGACCCTGTGGTACAATTTGCAATGCTCATCTTAGTTATTCATATGAAGTATAGATACCTTACCTACACCTGAGGTTGCTTTTCCAGTGTTGTGATTTACTGTAATTCCACCAATTTTAGTGCCATAAAATTTTTTTTGTAGAAGCCCACATCGTGGGGCATACCCTTGGAGTAAATGTGCATACTCGGTTGTCATTTCATCGTTAGAATATATATACAAATTCCATATAATTAAACCAAGTTGTTATTAAGCCTTTTCCAACATATTGCCAATAAATTTATATGTCAGTTTTATTCTATTTTGTCATGTAAACTGAATTTACTTCGTACTAGCCACATTTAGACATTACCGTGCCAAAAATTCCAAACTGTTAGTCATCTTGATTGTAGTAACTATAGGAATACAACATGTAGTGCAGTATCTGAATCAGGGTTAAATGAGCCACTAGGGTCCAGGACTCAAGAGTGAAGGGACAGTCTGACACCTGGTGGTGGTGGTGGGGAGATGGAATGCAACCCATCCAAGTGATGCAGCTGGAGGAGTTCGGCTTCATTGCTTTATCAAAAGAGAGATGATGAGCTGCATCACTTTCCTCAAACTGTTGCAAGACATTTCCCAAGTCCAAACACTCGACTTTGGCAAAACCTGAATTTTATTTCTCAGTAGCTGACTGAATATCTTCTACTATTTGCCTAATAAGAGAACTGATATTGCTGGTTGGTCAAGTGGGCAAGGCTCTAGCTCCTGCTTCGTGGAGATCAGGATTAGGATCCCAGTCCAAGCATTTTACAAACTCAGAACATTGTGCTTATGGTTTGACAAGCACAGGAATCCCCCTCTGCTGGAGATGATCATTTCTGGCAGTTCTGGTGTTGACTCTATAACCATGGACGCTATAACTGTTTACCGTTACTTATGGTTATTAAATTGACATTGTAAGAGTTACACTGGTGGGTCAGTGCATGGTCACTCCTGTTGTGAGCCTTAATTTCGGTGAAGAATATGTTTGATTTATTTGATTATCATCGACAGGTGGCAGCAGTGAAACCGGAAGTGCTGTCTAGTTCGACAGGTGGCCGAAAGAGGGCATGCGTTATTTGCCCAGCCCCATTTCTTGGTAATTGATGACCTTTGCAGTTCTGATATTCAATCACTTGTGATCAAAGTCAGTGGTGTTATGTGTTGCGGAAAACAAAACATCCGTATATCTGCATCTGTTTCACGAATCAATTGGGACGTGTTTTGGTTGCACCTAAATGTTAGCAGCCCTGACCAACTGACAAAAGCTCAGACTAACCCCATTCCATTGCCTTAGAAACCAGAAGTTTGTTAGTGGCAAGCAGTTAACTTTGATTCCCAGAAAACGACTCTTAAAATGTCAATGTGCGTCATACCTAGGTCTGTAAGTGTAAGGTGGGATCGAGTCACTTTTTGTTGGGCTCGTTGCTAGTGGTTTGGAAAATCTGCAAGATGTAGCAACTGCAACTGACTAGCAAAGTTCTTGAACAATGTTAGCGGTTTGTTATTGATACTTCTATTTTTTCAGCTCACTTAACATGTTATGCCTTTGCTTTGTCATCACAACAGCAAAACAATACTCAAAGGCCACCTTAATATAAATACCTGAATGTCAGTATTAACCACTGCTTTCTCCGCACTAAAAATATACCTAAAAATAACTCACACTAGTGCTCAGGAAAACTAATAAATCATACATTTAGGGATTAGCTGGAAAACTAATAGAGTACACACAAAGGGGATGTCGTCTATAGGAGTTTTGCACCCCAGATACATTGTGTATCCTCCTAATTATATCAAATTAGTTTTTTTTTATTACAAAAAAGTTCATGTTGAGATAATCAGGGCCGGAAAAGTTTCCATCGACCTTATAAAGTGCATTGGCAAAATATTCCTTTGCGTAGGCATAGACAATAACTTTTCGGTAAATAATTCCCATTTAATGGGTGCTATGCAGAAACGTTTGTCTAACCACAGTGGTATTTGGCTTTAGATGTCAGAGACTTTCCTATGGACATCTCGATGACGAAGGTTACAGGCTCACCATTCAGCCTTGTAGTACTACGACTGGAAGGTTAAGTGCTCAGGTTTCATCCAAAGGTCACCAATAGGATGTTGATATTTCCTGCAGAGAATCTTATGTGAGCAAATACCTAGAACTGTTTGCAATGCTTGCATGAAGGGAATGGAGTGATGCAGGGTGACCCTGTTTTCCCCCATTGGTTCAACGCTGTAGCACTGACTACTATTTGATTACAACAGTGGTTCGTCTTATCTTACAAATGCACTGTTGGCTACTTAAACCAGGGTAGTAAGGGCTCATAATTAACACCACTACATATGTATTTAGTGGTGCTAATGGTTGTTGGTCGTAGGATAACATACTTTTACACTATAAGACTAAAATGGTGTCTTGATAGTAAAGTAGTTCTCGGTGTAGTTTGAAAGTCTAACCTGACGTTGCATGGTCGATTACTAAAAAGTACTTTGAGAAATCACTTACTTTTAAAGTCCCATTGAGTACTTTTTGCTCCTTGTTACAGACTTGAGGCAAGTACATCTTGCCATTGCATGTCTAATCGCGCCAATAACTGCAACATTTGCATCGAATTTTCAGAAGTCGAGCCGCTCCTTGAGCACATGCATGCAACAATTGCATGTGGCTCATGTGGGAGTGGGCTGTTAGCCTCTTTCAGCTTCTCAAGTTCTTTCAAGAATCTGCCGTCATTGCTTTCTTTCTTTAGCACCTATTATTGTTTGGACATTAATCTTCGGAAGCGATCTCAAGAGACCTTAGTTTTCAATTTTCTAGCGTTTCATGCATTAATTTACCTTTTTTGTTTTTGCGTTTAAATTCGGTCGTAACTGTATCACAGTCTGTATGTTGTTTCTATCTATCTATCTATCTATCTATCTTCTATCTATCTATCTATCTATCTATCTTCTATCTTCTATCTATCTATTGATCTATCTTCTATCTATCTCTATCTAACTATCTATCAGCCAATGAAGCACACAACCAAACAAGCAACAGTCAAAACAAGCAAGCAGCTAACCAAGCAAAATGAAATAGAGCATTATTTCATGCTTAGGGCCCATCACACCTGATTCCGAAGCCGCTCACATGTGGAAGGACCATCAGAGCTTTTCTGTGGCAAATGCAGAGAAATAAATTGCTTGTCCGGGCATCATGGCTACAATAAAATCTGCAGAGGTTTTCTAATGTAATATTGCCGGTTGAACAACAATCGAAAGGCCCTAATGAACGATTCAAGACAAATAATGAGTTACAGAATGTGAAGCCAATATTTGATGGGATAGCAAGACAGTGTTTTGAGTATTCTTATTGTTTTGTGTTATGATATTTTTACCAACTAAACTTCGCATATGATTTTTGCAGCCAAAATACAACAGAAATCTGTCTTCTGATAAAGATTTCCTCATACTAAAGATCATTTATAAATAAAGCCTGAACATCCGACCTTCATTTTCTCAAGCCGAGTCTCCAAGGCAAAGGGTCTGACAGAATTCAAGGAGAGAAATAATCATATAGTGGGAGTGTAAAAGCAGTTTGAAAGTGTGAATAGGTTATATCAATGTGTATCTGTGTAGAGATAAATGACACGGTGTAATATCAGGCGATATTTGAAGAAATGTTTCCTGTAAAGTTAACAGATTCAGTCAATGACCTAACTTTAAGTGTCAAGTTGTGTGTTAACCAAATCAATCAGATGCTTCATACGATGCACTAGCAAAATGAGATGAGTGTCTGATGATCAAATTGATAAAAATGCTTTACAGTCAAATTCGTAGAGTTGGAAACAAATCTCATAGGCTAGGAAGCTCAACTCCAGATGACGTTATGTAAATCCAGGACTCTCATTGGATGAGGGATTGCTTTAACCAATGGGAGTCCTGGATTAACATGACATCATCTGGAGTCTAGCTTCCAAGTCCAAGAGATTGGTTTCCAACTCTATGAATTTGGCTGTAAATCCAGGCGGGTATTTTGTGTTACTTTTTTTAGCGCTATAGTCATATCATCGGCTCTTAATCATGTGACCTTTGACCCAGGGTCAAATTAGCATGACCTCTGCCGTGACCTTGGTGTAATTGTGGAGCACTGGGATTTTTGTGACCGCGTTCTGTGACATGAGATGATTGTGAATGGCAGTAGAGACACAACTGCTGTTGCTGTTGTTGTTACTGTTGGTCAGGTGCATCAGGAAATTGCACATTTGTCCAGCTTTCAATTAAGTTTATGGGCTATTCTGGGATTGCTATATATTTACTCACCATATCCATGTGTATGATTGGTTGGGGCTGTGCATTAAACTTCTGCATTCAACCCGTTGGTTATATCTGGTGAGTCTCCAAATAACACACCAAATTTTGTTACCAATTGTAACTTTTTGTAGCTTTGTTTTGTCGAATAATGAGGACTTCAGCCTTTGGAGAGGAGCCTGGTACTGGTTTTTCTTCTTCATATTTCTGGTACAAGAAAATACTCATTGTAAATTTCCACAAAATGTATCGATGTAATATGGTCAAATGATATAATGTTCAATGTATTATTAGGACAACACAGTCAATAAAACACTCCTGCATATGCATACTACTATTATCAGCTGATTATTGTGACTGTAGTGGTTTTCTGTGGTGATTAAGAGCAGGATTTGTGTAATGATGATAGACGTGTCTGAATAGCGAACATATCTTTGTCTTTGTTCAAATGAACTCTATCCGCAGAGCAATTTCTTTTTAATTTAAAGGAAACAGTTTCATTACAGTGTACATGCAAGAGAGCCGAGTACTTAAGTCACATTGTTACGTCTTGTTTGTGGGACATTTTGTCACTAGCTTGCGATGATTAAGTTCCATTCTGTTGTGTATTGGGTCTGACAGGCTGTTCGGAGCTGGTGGGCAATGTACTGCTTTGACTGGTCAGCCAATAGCTGGTCTCCGCTTTGTTGGGCGATTATAGACGGTCCCTGATGAGAGACCAGGGAGGTCATTTGACCCGCCGATCAAGTATTCATAGACCCGTCGAACAAATCACTTGTCGGGCGCGAAATAGACACGAGCAAAGTTCCCAACTTGGCTAATGACCGACTTAACACCGTCGTAAAGGGCAGCAATTTGCCAGTGTTCATCACACTCATGCTTTCAGGGGTGTCTGGTTAGGTTAGGCAACTCCAACAGGGTGACTACTTAATCTATGTGCACCACAGCTGGCTACCGACTGCCAATTCAGTGTAAAGCACTGAAAAGAATTTGCATATTTAAGGGTATACATGAGAAAGTTAGTATAAAAAAAAAATTCATTTCTTATTTGATAGTTTTACTGGCTTGAAGTTTATACAGCTTCTGTGGCCAGCTGTCTGGGGCAGATGTAATGACCAGATCATAGGAGTCTGCACCATTTTTCCACAACTATTATGATTACTGTAGCTCAGTGTAAGAGCAAAGGCCAGGAGTCGAACCCCAAGACCTTCAGAGGAGCTAACCAGCACCCTAACAAATGGAGGACCTATTTGATGTTTATTTACTATAGGCCCTAGGTGGCAGCTAGGTCAGTAACTGGAAATATCATTTAGGTCTTAAATGCTGTTTATTAAGTGTCATCATACAATGAAGAGCTACTACAGGGCATAAGCACAAACTGGATTCTTCACTTGGTGAGTTCATTGTTGGGCCATCATGGGGCATTGAGCAATCTGGAGGCCAGTGTGAACTTATCAAATGCCAATGGAAAATGCCAGTTGGGAGAGATGGACATTGACTGATTGATCATTTGTCCGGCATCCAAGGTCAATCAGCCACTTGCTCTGCCAGTCAGGGGCACCGAGAAATTCCAGGAATGTTCAACAAGGTCTGAGAGGCTCCCCTTGATCCATTGTCAGTGATTATAACGAGTCACAATGTCCAATGTGAGAACCCAAGGACTCCCAAAAGAAAAAGAAAAACACACTGTAAAAGTTACCTCTCCCTTTCTCACTCTGATTCAATTGTCATTAGAAAATCTGTTTTGAAAACTCCCTCTAGTGCTCTCGTTCCCCTCACAAAGACCTCATTAAAAGTTGCCTTGTAGAGTGGCATGGAAGCAATGGTATTAGAGTGATCCAATTTAACATCAAGTACCATTGAAAGGTGGGTTGGCTGCATGCCTTGCACTTGCCAGGGCAGCAAGCATATCGGCAGTGGTGGGTCCAGCACATAGCATATAGCACAACCAGGAAGCACCGGCCTAAAGAAGCGAAGTTCGATGGGGAGCTGCTGAACGTTAACCACATCAGCTGTCCAGTCCAACTCCTGACCACTCACCGACATTCTTTGGCAGGTCGTGACACCGGCAGGTCCCCAAACCCAATCCTCCATTTGATTATACTCGCCACTGATTAGATTGCGCCTGTTTTAGGAACTCTCAAGATCTGCTCGATCAATATTTTATCAAAGTACAGACTTAGGAGAGGGAGGGGAATGCAAATAAACCCCCCAGTCTCCCCATCTTTGCTCTTTCCGGTAGGGTGAGTCCGTTGGACCGGAAGTCCCTTCTATGACGTCACAGCGTCACGTGACCCAGTTCACAATATTCCCTCGAAATGTACGGAGCGTGAGCACAATTCGGAATCCACATATGGTTAAGAGTAAGAGAGCGGAGGAAATTAATCAAGTGAGATTCCCTCCCTCTCTGTTGCATAGTGTCCTTTTCCTCCGTCAGAGGACTCTGTGGGTGTGCCTGGATTTTAGCAGCAATGGCGGGCGGGAGGGGGTGTTGTGGCCCACCAGTCGCTTGCCACTCTCCCAGCTCTTCTTGTTGTGATAAATGAAATGCAAATTTGATCATATGGTGATATGGAGGCACAGCTGCAGCAGGTTGGGGTCAAGACGACAAAACACAGACGCCCTCTTCCGGTTGTTTATGTTTGACAGGAAGCACGTGGCAGACTCGTTTTGGGACACAATCTTCGTATCGTTCCTGGCAGGCTGGCACTTGTCATTTATGCCCAACATGTTGAATGAAGGAAAATATCAGAATTACTCGTATATATTTACTGCTATCTGTCTTCACTATTAATTTTTATTTAAGGATAATTATGTGCTTTTTATTGCTTGTTAAAACCGTTGATTTAACATTTTGCATTAATTTATATAATGTAGCTCCAGGTCTGTACAGTTAGTTTCATAAAAAACGTTTGACTCTAGCTGTCTGTAGCGACCTGTACCTGGCTGTGGTCTAACCATGCTAAAGCCAGCTGCTTCTTTCCACTTCTATAGCTAATAGTCAGCTTACATTTATCACCAGAAAAGTGTAAACACTGGCAAATGTTAGAAATTAGTCCAATATATTATAAATATGTACTTTTAGATTCAAATTTGAGTAGCCAGCTATGACAGCTTTGGCTAGGTTCAATTTGACGGGCCGTTTTTAATGAAACTAACAGTACCCAGATGTTTTAACGATCCTAGTTGTGAATATAACATCCATACTAAGCTTGAAATGATCAATGTACCACTTCTCTACTAGACCTCTGCTACCTCAAATGCAGAGGGTTGCCTGCTAAACCATACCCCGTAGCCCACCCGGAGCGACCTCTATACTTAAATGCCCTAATGACATCTATTGCGCACCCTGGTAGACACGTCCATCGATTTGTGAGTGCAAAAAGGTCATGTGTGTACGCATGCCTGGAATGATTGTACTTCCTGTAATTCCGTGCAGTATGGCTATTAGTGTAGGACCAGCGCATAGGCTCGCTGGAAGTGGTCTATCTTTAGCTGTAGTCTTTCCTGCCATGTTGTAAATCAGCAGAATATGAACACGTCATAAGAACGTTCAAAATGTGTTTGATAGTTGTTCGAGTGACAGCGTCATTTGTTGCCGTTAAAATCACTCTCACCTACACAGGCAAAAAAGCTTTTACAAAAGTCTTATCTTCCAAAAAAACACATTAAGTTGAATTATTAATTGAAATCTGCAAGGTAGCATTGAGGCGAGGCATTGCTTACTGTGTATGTTTGATTTGTAGGTGAATAAGCTCATACCATTCGGCTGTATTGACACCGCAGTTCAGCAACCATGTGTATAACACAAGCCTGAATTAATCAAGTAGCGAGGTTTCAGAAACATGCATAGGCATCTGGCCACCTGTCAAAAGATGTGCACTGTCTATTAAGCTTAAAGCATCATCCCTTGTCCCAGCTGTGAGCGCTGAATCCTCTCCTAATCTTTAGGAGAGGTGTTGGCAGAAGCTGTGAGGAATCTGGCAGGGATGTTCAGTTAACCCTTCACTGGAGACAGCCAAAAGAAAACTCGCACACTGAATGTCAGATACACAGGTTAAAAGCAATGAAAATATCACATACACATTGCACAGTGGTTCGATAATAAAAAAAGTGGGCCTGTCGATTGAAATTAGGTTATTTTCATTGTAGATCATATGGTTTGTTTTCTCGAAAAATCTGATCCACTTTTTGACGCATCTCTTCACACAATACACATATGACGTTTTATAGATTACATTTTCGTGGGAAATGGTTATTTCAAATGTCTATAAATGTCAAAGCATGTAATCAACGGTTATACAACGGCATGTATATTACATGTATATTATGTCTAATGTTTTTATTAATGAAGCAATAGGTAAATATTTGTACAAGCATCTGTGAAGTGACTGTACTATTGACTGTAACCCATGACATTCTCAATAATGTATGTTCCACTTGTATGCTCTGATTGTTTTCCAGGGAATACATTAACAACAATATGGCAGCACTTAGTTAGAACCTTATTACTTTTCCCTAAGACCTCATGCAGAGTTCTCGAAATGGTAGTTGCAGGAGGCTAGCTGGAACCCGTGTTGACTGACAGGCGCCCAGTGAGCTGTAATAAATAGACTTAGGTGTGGTGGTTAAAAGAGCCATGGATGTTTCTTTTGCAGCAGATGTAATTGTGATGAGCTCAAGTGGTTTCCCTGCACCCATGTTGATCTTAGCTGAGTGCACTAAGGACTTGTCCAAGTGGTCTTTAGACTTGCTCAGCTCCACAGCCTTCTGGGCACTTATGTCTGGTGCCTGATAAACATCCATCGTTCGGTCCTAAATTGATTTGGAATGTATCTGGTAGATGTGTAGCATAACTAGCTACACGCAGTCCTGGCTATCACCTCGATCGTCAGGACTCATGACTAGTCTTTTAATTATGTCATTACGTCTGCCACTGGTGGGGGATCCACAAAGGTTAAAAGAAGCTGGAGTTATTTAAGCCAATGACACATATTCGATCACTTAATCAATGAAATAACAGTTGTAATAGCTAGGTAAAGAACTTAATGTTCTTCATTGCAAAGTGCCTTGTCTCATGAAGGAGATGATAAAGTGACTTTAGCTGTAAACCACTCTAATATTAAAGCTTGATTGTCACTCAATATGACCGTGGTCAAAGCCCATTGTCTAGTGAATACTGATGACCTACCACCCAGAGCCTTACTGGGTTCTCTATCTCTATAAATAAATAAACTTGAACTAGTATTTAATTTTTCATGCCATCAAAAATGCAATATGTAGACAAACCAAGTGATGACGTCACAATACTCCACAATGGGTGATCATGCCATTTCCATGGTATTTCCCATGTTTTGGTCTTAATTTCTTTCAATGTATCGTTTATTTTTTGTAATTCCTGCCTGATAGATCATTAATTAGCTTACACACATTTAGCGTGCCTTGATGATTTTCAATCATTTGATAAAGTTTTAGAAAATAGTACATTTGACAGACAGTGGAGCTTTAAGTTTGTAAAATATCCTAGTACAACACAAGCACATAATAGGGAACAACCATTGATCTTGGTTACATCCTAACATCATCTACAAAACTCCACAAATCATGTGTATTTGTAAGTAATGGCCATGGGACAGTGTACACTGTCTACAGTTACCAACACACCATTGAGATGGGTATCATCCAGACAGACATGTTCCAGGGTCTTGTGTGGTCATGTTGCAAACTCTGTCTTGTGTGAGAGATCAAAGTTCCATTTCATGTGGCCTACTTCTACTGCACCCTTTCAGAATGGGCAACTCTATTTGCTGTTTCTGATGGATAATTGAGGTCAAGATGTCGAGCTGCCTTAACAACTGAACGTGACCACAATTCTAACAAAGCCACAAATCTGAGCTGTCTGCCCTGATGCCAACAATAAGGCGTCTGCTGTTTGTGCACATTTAGCTGTCGTTTCACGGTGGCTTGGCTTTGGTGGTTGATGTTAACTGACGTGGAAGGTGTGCAAGGTGATAGTATACAATTAGGAACATTTAGCACCTCACAACAAATGCTTATCATGAAATATGTGGTTGTCTGGAGACTCCACACTGCAGTAGCAGCTGAATGGGTGGATGTTTAGTATAAGGAACACGTTCAAGACCAAGTATGCTGGAGAAGTAAAGGGGTATATCTGATATCAGAGATGGAAATGGCAATTAAGTGAAAACAAGGGGGCTGGCAAGGAGGTACATGAGGGGAGTGAAGGAGTAACTTTTGATCTTCAAGGCCCATCAGCAGCAGCAGCATCAGCAGCAGCAGCAGCAGCAGCAAGGGGCTGCAAGGTGGAGCATCAAGAGGAATCAGTTTATCAGCCTTTCGGGTCAGTCGCTCCGCTGGCCCCTCCCCTTTGATCGGTCCTTGTTAGAGCCCTGCCCCGGAAGCCAGCAGAGTGAGGTCAACGTCCTTTCTGGCCCACTTCCGCTCTCACTGTTTTATCAAGACACAGTGTCATTAGGCCCGTCAAATATGCCACTGATCAAATACACCAGAGGGCACCACGAGGCAGTGGTCATTCGTCATCTGATATGGCGCCATATCTGAACTCGTCATTTTCAAAACAGTAAACTCCTGGCATTCACCGTAAAGATCATTGGAATCTTGGTTTTACGGTCGTGTTATTTAGGCTGATAGTTTTCAGCATATGTTGTAATGGGCAGGAACACGTGTAGCTTGTTACCGGAGAAAAACTCAAGTCTATTTATAGCAGAGTGATGGGAAGAAAAGTGCCAAGAAAAGGTCGTAGCTTTAGGAGCAAGGGAGGCGCCTTGCAGCAGCTCAAGGGGAAAATGAAACGGATATCGGCACATTTTTCCAGAGCCTCAGATCTTGATGAGTTTATTCCACTCAGTATGGTCAGCATGTTTATGGCCACACTAGAAGGTCACTTCTCAGCCTATCAGCACTGGGTGGAATTTATCAGATTTCAGGAGCAGCTCCTGGAGTTCCTTGCTGACCCTGTTACCTTTCTTCTTGTATACGCTAGGCGGCTATAACCGCAAAATACACAAGAGGGCATCACAATGATTGAGCGAAATAACGTAGGTTTGAACAAAGAACACGTCATTAAAACAGCGAAGTTATTGTTTGATTTGTTTCACTGCTATATATGAATGATCTCTTCCATGTTCTTTTTTATCAAAATTTGGCCCATCGAGCGTATTGCGATGTCCACCTCAGGCCGTTTCAAGAAAATGGATCAGAATGACAAGTAGCAGTAATGTACACCATAAATCACCACAATACTCTGCCCTTAGTGCTTGTGGCTTCATGTACGACACACTGGAGAAAATAGATCAAAATCTAGTTGCAATCTCTCGGCAACCTGGCGTAATTGTGTGACTGAGAACTCGATGGAAGTGGGTGAGAAGACCTCTTTCCATGCTAATCTGACGATATGCCCTTCCAATGACGTCATAAAGATGTGCCCTGCATTTGATGGTTTTCTCAACTGCCCTTTTGCGTGCCTCAGCCAACTTCACTATTAGCTTTAGACCAACTATTTGGGGTAGCTTGACAACCAGGGCATTAGCCCTTGTGCTTCCATGCGCCCTGCCTCTTTATATTGCTGATCAATTGTTGACTTTAACCTCTTTTTCGACCGTTTGTATTTCGCCCTTTCTCTATTTGCTAATCATTGGCTGCCTTGCAGATTCAGGCCATGTCTAATATGATGATGAAGATGTAAGTAGTTCTGCAGAATATGCATTAGAAGCATCATTGACACTCCTGTTATCTGAAAAAAGTTTAAGTCTATAGTCTATATAATCATGGAGTCACTAGAGATCATGGAGTGACTCCATGATATAATATAATTATTTTCATTGGAGAACTTCACCAGCCATGGAGACAGGCAATTCTGTAATCGACCAATATGACCAGGAACAATGCATGTGAGAATATTCGCCCTGTGTACACGTAAGATGTTTTTTTTTTTTTTTAATATAAAAATGGCACCAACAACCTGTCAATGAGAAAAATGGCATTGGCTCATTTGGCTGGTTATTTGCTCATTGTCTTAATTGGTTGACGATTGATGACGTCATTTTCATTTGACGTTTACAACCTCATTGACCGAATGGCGCTTGCGTGATGCCAGGAATCAGCAGTAGGGCAATAAATTGTAATGGCTTATGATCAAATGCACCCCAGACACGAGATCTTGTTTATGCCCCTGTCAGATTGAAAAGCAAGAGATCCGTCTCATCTTGTGACAAGTTGAAGTCAAAGAACCTTGAAAGAAAGGTCACTTATTCAGGTAGATTAGGTTCACGAAGTTGAGATTTGTGAGTTTGTGTTTCCTACTTTATGTGTCTGGGAGTTGTTTTCAGAGTTTTTGTCATCAATATGAGACTTATGAGACAAAGCTCATGTGACAAAGGTTGTATTAGTATAGATCAATTGTCTGTACAAACAGCAGTGTGGCCAAGTAGGAAATATACTGTCATTGGGTAATGTCATTACAGCCTTGTAGGCCGAGTAATACTTTGTGACCTTTTAAATAACTTGCTCTGAAAACAAAACATAATGGCGACACCTGGGGTATTTAACCTCTTAAAAAGTAGGCCTTTTTGATATTATGACAATCACAACGCTATTATCAGTGGCGACATTGGAACCCCTTGTGTCACTGTCGCATTCAATGACAGTTAAGTGGGATGAATGCTGTGTGTGTGTGTGTTCTTTTAGAAACAAATCTTCACCATTGCAAGTTTCAGGCTCAGGATGAAGAGGAAACGCACGGTCTTACGCACTCCGTGACGTCCGTGACGCCGCGTCGTTCAAATGAGCACGCACGTCCTCGATCACATTGCATCATAAAACGCGCACTGAGTTCATCATCAGCCCTAATGAATACGCTGATCACGATGTGGTTAACAGGCTGATTCAGATGCATGGGGAATTGGTGATAGTTAGGTTGAGCTCCAAATTGTCATTTCATGATGGCCATTTCAAATAGGCGAGATTTATGGATGACGAATTGACTAAAGAGAGAAATGGATGGAAGCAAAGAATCGGAGTTCTAAGAGAGTAAGAACAGGGGAAGGGAGAGGAAGACATGGAAGTAAGAGGAAGTAATAGGAAGTAAGAGGAAGTAATACTATAGGAAGTAATAGGAAGTAACACTATAGGAAGTAAGAGGAAGTAAGAGAAAATAAGAGGAAGTAAGAGGAAGTAAGAGGAAGTGAGAGAAAGTAAGAGAAAGAAAGAGGAAGTAAGAAGAAGTAAGAGTTGTGCTAGACTAGAAGAATTACATGATCATGATTAATGCACTTTCAGATATGGAAATTGCCTTAAATTTTGAAACACAGTTTTCTATAATCATACAAGATTTGCTGCATTCATTTGACTAAACTGAAATTATGGAAGAAGTGCTATGCATTTAACTAAACAATGTAGTGAACATGCAGGCACAATTATACTAAAAGAGTGAGTAATCGTGCTTTGGTTATTTTGACTGGGCAATTACATTGTAGATCTCATTATTTCAGTCTGTTCAGATTCTGTTGGATCTAGACTTCGTAACAACTGAACACTGGTTTAGCTGGCAACACTCGTAGGCCGCCGCCCACACCTAGGTACAAAGTATATTCGTTTGTGACATGCCATCAGGTGAGGAGCCGAGCCGGTGTCCTAAAACAAGCACACTTCTGCAGGGAGCTGATGGGCCTCATTAGAGCAGTGCGCATGCGCAGTGGACCTCGTCTGGCAGGGGTCGCTGGGGTCTTCGCCATGATGCCACAAATCACAGAGTGTAAGGCCATCTACATGTGGGTGGAGCAAAATGGCATTTTGGTGCCACCCAAGAACTCAGAATCTCTCAGAGGCAACCAGCTGCCTTCCCCACACATCCCACATTTGCTTTGACACATGTACGTCATTCATGTTCTTTCGCCAAATATTGATCAAGGTAATCACACCTTAATGTAAAGTCCATACAGCTGTGGTCTGCAGACATCAGAAAGTATACAGCTTCTGGTCCAGTTGTCCAACTACGAGAGATATCATATTGTCTAGGTCCATGGCAGTGGGTGTGCTTGCCTAAAAAAAAAAAAACATTTATGCAGGAATTTAAAAAATCTCCTGCTGGCTATGGGTAGTAATTTTACAGAGCTTACCTATTCTACTGATGATTGTGCACTTCTCAGGGAGTTGAGAGGGACTCATACTCGAACAGTTTCGTTAGCGGATTCATTATAGATGTTGCTTAAGTAAGACATCAGTAGAAGAAAAGCAAAATGTCAAAATGAATCTACTGTGAATGCTTTAATGGTACCTCAGTAATATCAAATACTATCAGTTGTTGCCACTGTTTGATGCACTGCAAATATTTTTGAGTAGATTTAAAGATAGCTTTTGAACAATTTGACTAACTTTTTTTAGTCAGTGTGATAGCGTAAAATTCCCATCTATGGCTTTAACCAAGAAGTCAGTCAGCCTAAGTCATTGTCTGTTTCATAAATCACGATGATTAACTTAGAACTGTTAAAACAAAGAATAATCTTACATTACATTGACAAAGACTGATTAACTAGTCAGAAGCTGACCAACTATAGTATATATAGATCTATGGGGTTCAGATTTGTTTCCAAAATAGATTTAGCGTTTCTGCATTTGATGTTCACATGAACTGCTGAGGAATTCTATTTGGTAACAGACTGCAGCATCTAGAAATCCACCCCCCTCCCCCAGGCCTTTTCCGAATGTTGTATGGGAGGAGAGCCCATTGATGATGTAGGTTAGGGTTGCTGCAGTATCGTGTGCACGGATGAAATAGAAACTGCATCAACAGAGACAATTAAGCATCTTAATTGATGGCATCCAAGAGATGGAGCCAAATACGAAGGCTGTTCTTATCTACACAGACTTCATTACGAGAACAATGCCATTGTTACGTCAGATAAGACGTTGTCTCAGAGCCCCGGATGTTGTTGCCATGTTGTGCAGTTCTTGGGTGGCAGTATGGAGAGTTTTGTTTATGGTCATTGCATCTAATGCAAAGATAAAGTTGCTGCTGCTGCTGTATTGTCACCTCTTGTGCAAACGTGTCTGCATCCTGCATTTTGCCCTTCTTGGAACATCTATAAATTGTGTCGACTAGTGGTTGATATCCCTTCCTGAATACATCTGTCTAGTGATACTTTACTTGTGTACATTGTCACTGCTCCAAAGCTCTTCTTTTATCGAACATTCAATCGTTGTAATCGGCTAATTAATCATATCAGGCGCTGACATCATTGTAATTTTCTATAGTTAGTGTTGGTTTGTGAGTGGCCCCTCGGCAGCGATGACATGATCATCTTAGATGAGTCACCCTGCTAAATATTTTATTAAATGAAAATCTCTGTATTTTTTAAGATGTTTTTGTTATAATAGTGGGCATAATAAATGAATCTGAATCTGAACCTCTGTAGGCTATATAACTCCTCGACTCATGTGAGTGGTAAGGACCTGTCTTAGAGGGCTGTACTATTCCAAGTCTCTATCACAATGATACACTGGAACACAGGCATCCTGCATTTGTGATTGACAGGAGTGTTTTAGCTGGACGAATAGTTTGCTCTATCAAGGATGACAGGGATGTTTAGTTCTGTCACTGCCGCAGGGTGTGCAGGGGAAGGGGCATTGTCATCACTCACTGTGACGTCATCAATCATTCTTTGCAGAGGGTTTATGGGAGTCTTACTTTGGGTTTCAAGCAGGCTTTATAGTTTATTCTTTTGAAGCTCATTTATGCATATATATCATCGATTGGTCTAGGTCAGGCTGAATGTGAAGCTAATAAAGCAATGTTTAAAATGTATGGTATCGCAATTGAAGTTGAATAATATGCCAATGCCAACAATAAAATTAATACTCCACTGCGAGACCTTTTCATAATTAAGACCCCTTTCAATTGAGCCCCAGAGGATCCTTAAGAAGTGAACAACAGGACAAGAGGGAGGAATTGCATGCATTACCACCAGTGTGTTTTGTCTCACTATTAGGGCCTTTTTGCTCTTAAGCTTCTTCTCAACATTGTTTCGACACATTCAATGGCCAAATAACACGACCATGAATTGGTCTGTATTGGCTGGCACCCCTCGTGGCAAGAGTGTAAACCCCAGTGGCCAACACAGGGCTCTGCGCAATGCTTATTGCTTACTCTACAGTTATGCCTGTCTGGCTATTCCATGCCTAGGACAGACATGAATGACCATACCAATGAATACATCATTAAACATAATGCAATTAACTAACTAGCTACCAGTATTGGATGTGATGTGATGGCAACATATGGATTAATATTGTGATAATGACGTAACTGAGTGACAACAACTTTACAAAGAAGAACCAGCTTTCTTTGTTGAACCATTTCAGAATGTTTTAGTTAAAAATCAATCCTAAAGGATTGGTAAAAAATCCATTCTAAAGGATTCGTATAATCTGCTCATCTCCTTTTCTCTTGTTTCACCAAACTCTTCACCCAGACTGTCTCCATGTCGAGACTAAACATGTATTTGCTTTCTTTATGGAAGGCGAGTCTGGCTTATGATATGAAATACTGTTAAATCAACTCAATTTTTCTCATATTCGTCATAGATCTACTTTGATGAATGTTAATATGGCGATGGAAGAATTTTATCAAGGGAGCAGACGAGAGGGGAGGGGAGCCAATCAGGACTCGCGTAACAAACCATGAATCAAAAGCAGTGCTGATTGGCTAGGCAAACATGTCGGAGCTATCTGGCGCTACCACCACACTGCCATCATCGGCCCAACGCCGATAACCTGCTTCCTTCCCAAGAAATATTACACCGCTAACCCAAATGTTTCTCTTTAATTTGTGATCTGCCAACATCATTATCGATTGAGCCAATGTGTCCTGATCCTTTGTTGATCCGCTAAATTCACCCCAAGACTAGTACTCAGCTTAGAAGACGTTTTTGCTCAAGTATTGTGAATATCCACAAGTTCAATTCATTAGAGCTCAGTAAATGTTTGATTATAACAAGCTGCTGTATTGAAAACCTGGTTTAAAAAAAAGTTGTCAGTTTCCCATGGTGCTTTAAAACATTGTGATTAATTTTTTTTTATTCAATATATAGTCCTATTGGTCAAATTAAGTGGATGGCATTGCTCTGGAACATAGTTAAAAAACACTTCTTGACCTGCTAGAAGAGGCCTGCAAGAAATGTACTATACCTATTTTTTTTTTACCTCATTGCTCCACTAATAAATTTGGACCTAAATTGTCATTGCCAATATATACTACAATTTTTCTTGAACTAAACATATTGAAGCTGTTTGTACATACAAGAAGACCTAAAATCCCAATAGCCAGCACAGGGCTCTGCGCAATGCTTATTGCTTACTCTACAGTTATGAGTTATGCCTGTCTGGCTATTCCATGCCTAGGACAGACATGAATGACCTTACCGGTTGATACATCATTAAACATAATGCAATTAACTAACTACTGTAGCTTGAAGCTTTTGGAAATACAAATAAAAGCAAGTTTTCTCAATCAACTTTAGGATTAAAACCAACAGACCAGCAGTGTGTAACCATTCTTTTCTCCTTTTTTTTTCTCAATCACTTTCGCAGGCAATTTAAACTTTTTTCTCTATTCAACTCAAGAGGGAGTTGACGAAGTCAGGGCGCCACCGTGCGGAAAGTGGAAGAGATAGAAATCTGTCAGTCGTTCTTGATTTGGCGGGGAGGGGGGGTGCGATCATTGTGACATTATTGGATTATTCTTGATAAGCGGAGTAATTGAGAAGCCCTTTAAATAGCCCAGATAAAGACAGTCGTGCATTGCATTTTGGAAGAGGGGCTGTTGCCTTGGGATTGCCTCTCGTCTGCTGAAGACGGGAAAGCTGAACTTCTGGTCGTTCTCCCACTGGCTGGTTTCTCTGTCTGGTTTCTCTGGTTCCTGACAGACTGGAGCAAGAGAAACCCCTTCAGGGCCCCATCTGGATTGCCTCCATGTGAGCCGAGTAAATGAGGCACTCAGAGAAAGAAAGCCGTCGGCTACCTGGCTATTCACTCATTAGAGGATATGTGATATTCCAATGTATGGTTTACATCCAATGTTGACATGTTTAGTGACAGCATCATCTCATAATCCACTGACATTTCCTCGAAATTACATCAAAGTATAGACTGCATAGTAAAGGCTTTAAAGTGTTAGTTTCATGAGAAGCCCATCATTAGTTGCTTGTGAGTACAGCTTTCCTGAAGATCTTGGGCCTCCTCGTGGCATGGATGGTAACACTGCGGTGAAGATCTCAAACCCCAGTGGCCTACACAGGGCTCTGGGCAATGCACACTCAAGTTGAGCCTCTCTTATCTAGCTATCCAATACCTAACACAGATGTGGATGACCTTACTATTTTACGTGTTGTCACATAATATAACTAAGAGCGGAACTTCATATAATCACCACCTTTTTGATATATTACATAAATACTTCATGTAGTATATAGATCCTTGTAAGTATAGTGTGAATAACACTGTCACTGCATCAATACCGTATTTTGGGTCAGTGCTGGGGAAAGTGTCGTCACAAGTAAAGAGAGGACTTTTTTGTGTGTGTGTGACGCTCAAGACGTTTGTTGAGGACGCTTGCTGCGAACGTCAGGACGTAATTGAGCCTTTGTAGACGGCCGTCCCGGCGTCTGCTGAACCTTTGATCACGCGAGATGTGGCCAATTACACTCCCCCTCTGTTGCACAATTATTCCCTTTCGGCTTTCTTATATTATTGTGCATAAAATTAGCATCTCTTCACACGTCGTGTCTTCTTTACTATTCACTTCATACGTTCTATAATCCCTGCTCAAGCATACAATAGCATTACAGAGACAGTGGATTTGCTGTGGGTGTGATAAATCATAACTGTGTGTGATATATTCATCAAAGTGTGATAAATCATAACTACCAAAAGTTGTGATAAATCAGTCAGAGTGTGATATGTTAGTCAATGTGTGATAAATCTATCAAAAACGAGGGTTCAGTGACAGTTCAATGTGGAGTACAGTCTTACTTTTCTCTCGCAAAGCTAAAGGAAATATTTCTATTTTTGCTCATATTCAACGTGGAAAGTATTTTTTACAATTTTGAACCAAACGAATAAATTTTTCCCATATGACTCGTCTAACAGTTAATACTCTATACTTCTCAGCAGCTAAGGAGAATGGGCAAGGTAAAAATCAACATTTTTAACATAATTTATGTTTTGTATCATGCATATGTTGGCCTTTATAATAGTCATTATATATACATATCTATATATCTTCTCTATCCTACTTGGCATGTACTATCTTGCACTATGACAGTGTAGTCTTCTAATTTTTTTCCATATATCTGCATAAAGTACTTTTCTTTTTAACATAGAATGTTGTACTCATTTGGTCTTATAAGTTTACATAGCACACATGGTATGCTGTGGTGCATATTCAGCATATTTGATTAGCTAGTGTACAGTGTTGTGCAATTTGGCAGATATTTTCCAAAATTCAAATAAAAATATTCACCTTTCTCTCTTATGAATAAAAATATTATGCTTATTCAAAAGTCTACATTAAATCAGGCAACAAGCTTTTTGTTGCTTTCGACGTGAGTGTATATCTTGCATATTGTGTCGTCATTGTTGTTTAAATATTATGTATTATATATTATTATTTTAATATCTATATTTTATAACTATAATGCAAGAAATTATTCATAGTCACGAAAATATAATAAATATATAATTTTCCAAGTTAAAAAATCTTAATCATCTTAAATGCTAAATTAAAATTTGAATTATGCTGCCAGTTTAAATTAACTTTCTAAAGCTAATAACATGTAACATACTCGATGTTTAGTGTTGTGATTCTTTTTGTTATTACACGGAGTTCTTTGAATTGTAGATTCATAGAAATGAGTAAAAGTCTAGTAACAATTGTAAACATAGAGCTAGCAATTTAACTAGAAAGTTTTGTACATAGAAACATGTATATTTTACTTTCTTATGTTGATAAATGTCGTCCGTTTATCAGTTGTTGTGTTACAATTTCAGAGAGCTGACAATAACTGATGCTACAAAAAATACATGTATGCGTCTACTGGTAGTAAAATTAACTCCAGGCAAGATTTAGTTAGAGGAAAAGTACAAATTAGGATAGTGAATTAGGTAGAACAGCAACTGAGCTTCGACCTACTGTGTAGGAGATGACATACTTGTCTTTTGGTATGGTACATGAAAAGGGGTGAGGATTTCCTTTACACCAAGAGAACAAAGGATAGAAAGGCTTATAAATGTGGCAGAGCCATTTTATCTTGCAATTTTGGCTTGTTGTGTCCTGTAGCAGGCATACTCTTGAGTTCCCACGGGGAGGCCAATGGTCAAAGCAAGTGGACAGGAAGACTGATAAATATGGGGCGGTCTCATGATAACACCAGAAACTAGTTGTTATAAGCAGAAGAAGTGGGGCAGGCTGGGCAAGATGACACCATATGGGGGATGCTACAAGATGCCAGAAGATGCTGGGGTGATGTTGGTTGATGGACAGGGCCACTCAGCTAGCACTCGTGGCCAGTGGTCAGCGAGTGGTCAGAGAGTGGTCAGCTAGTGGCAGAAGCCAGTCGTCCTATCTCAGAGTCTTTCATTTGCACCTTAAAGAGGAGGCAGGCATCCATCAAGGCTTCGCTCTGCACAAAGAAGTGCCACTTTGCCCAACAAATTGTGCAGTTATTGTTGACGGATCCCCCGCTGATCACTTCTATAAATATTCCATACATTTCCAGCTCCGGCATCTCATGATGAGCATTTGCAACTGTGCTATGCATTTTTTCCAGTGTGCATCTCTGAACATGCTGCGTGTCACCACAATAGATAGGAAATAGCTCATGCAGCGTATCTGCTGGTTTTACCAATAATGTTTGTTTACAATTTTTTGTCATTGTAACAGCTTATTATAATATTTTGGAACATTCCTTCCAATTGTCTGCCGCAAAATATTATATAGGTAGGAATTACGGATTTATACTATTACAAAATATAGAGTAAAGTTTTGGTATAAAAACAACAGCAACTGTGCTAAGCAATTATTGCTTTTAAACATAATGTAGTGAGGGATTTTTCTCATTATCAGAATGCAATACCTATGTGGATATCTGCTTTGGAATATAGGTCATAATTGTTATTAAACAGAATGAAGTAATGGAACTTTCTCCTCTCGTTCTTAGGATAAAAATGCCTGCATGAATGTAAACCGGTAGTGTTGCTTTCTTAGTAAAAACCACAAGAAGAGAGCTGGCAAATACAGTAGATTACTAGCTGTTTAGCCGACAGGTTCCTTATTGATCAGTACCATTCTCCTTGGCATAGACCGTATGGGTGGCATTGATGTGGTTAGGCTGGTCAGTGGTCACTCAGTGGTCCATCTTGACCACAACAAGGCTAGCTTGCAATATACAAGTAAATGCTGTTTGGTTATAGCAAGCTCATTGGAAAGCTCTTCTTGATTTCCTGTTGTCAGTCTACCAGGATAGTAAACCAGATGTTTGAGGACTATATGGACTCTGTCCGGGGAGTATTTCTCCTTAAGCTGAGCAATTTAGTGGGCAGTACCAGGGGTGGACCACACCCTTGCCCTCCGGCCATATCATTGCTTCCTCTAATGGTCTTGTTTTCCAGACTGTCAAAAATCTCTAGAGTAATCCAGCATGTTGCCAGTGAGTCATGCTCAGTCTCTAAGGCCGTCATTTCTTGCCATGAGATTATTGAAGGGGTAAATATACAGTCGCTAGTGCACTGTGTCAATTCCCTAGGTTGCTTGCATCAGAAATCGGGCCTGACTTCAAATCATCCATCATTCGCTGTCCTCAAAGATTTGTTCTTCCGATACGAGGTAAATTGAGGGATTTGTTCCCCATTGCCCGCGAGGCGGCGTTCCAGAGAAGTTGCATTCAAAGTGTGCGATAAGGGAAAAACCGTGTCAAGTAATCTAATATGGTGGTCTTCAAATTGCACTAATTTGAACCATGATGGCTTCAAAATGTTTTTAGGGGGAAATGCATGGATATCCTGGACAGAATACCCATCATTTCAGAGTGAAGAGTTGCACTGCGGATGGTAGTTTTTCAACTTATCTAGTTCAATGCATTATAATTAATCACCATCTTTTCTTCAACTTAAGGCTACATAGCTTGCGGGTATTGGGAGAAAATTACATGTATCGCCAGATGGGAGTTACGTAAACCATACCAAATGGGTCAGGCAACTAGTACACTTTCCCAGGTCACCCAGTATGCCTAGCACTCAGTAGTTTGAAACGCTTTCATTCCCAACAGGAATTAGTTGAATACATAGGAGCTTAAGTAGCATATAAATAATGCCATTTCCATGTCACTTAGCTGCACAGACCTTCAAGGAGTAGGGAGGGGTGATAAATGGGGCTGACAGACGTGGCACACATAATTGGCTAAGTGGGAAATAGGGGCTGCAAGGAAGCTCCTTGGGGAAGGCCGTCTCGCTCCCTCACCAGAATATGCCTTGCTTCTCACCTCCTTTGCCTGTGTATTCTGAAGACGATGCTAGAATCCAATCAGAGCTAAGGACTGTGGGGGCGTCTGCAAAACAATGCACAAAAGACAAATTGCAGCAGAAGACAGAATAATCAAAGACGCACAATTACCATAGTTTCTCCCTGCTCATACGTTGAACAAAGGAAAAATCAATAAATCAAGGCTTGCTCCACACAATGTCATTCTGTGTGGCTTATAAATTATCAAATTCATAACTGTTATCAGTTATAAACACAGAAACACACACCGTTACTTGGCGCTAATTGATTTAGCTGACCTAGCTTTAATTCTCACACTGCGTTTCAGTGGTTAGGGCTTCAGTGTTGCTGACAGCTTTAGGTTAAGGAACATGTTTTCTGCAGCACTTTATTTGTTGACGCATTTGAATCAGTATTAATATATCTTCAATGATAAATAAACGACACCATACAAGTACCCGATGAATCCTTATACCTTATGTATAGAATTCCCCTGGTGAATCCCTATGTAGCATCCCGATGTTGAATCCACATGTGATTATTGGCATTGCCTCAACTTTTAGTCTGATGCAACCATTCCCCACCATGTAACTAGGTCAAGGGACTAATCAGGGGGAACAGGGCGTCTGTCAAAGGAGGCAAGACGTATCATTTGTCCTGTCAGTTGTTCTGTCATTTGTGCGCGGAAGCAACAACACGCCTTAGCAGTGTGTGGTGTGACTGCGTGTCGTGAATTGCTTCATTACTACAGTTGTTCATACTTAATCTGAATAAACGTCCTTCGTTGGGGATTCCTGTCACGGCTGAGCAAGATCATGTGCCATTAGGAGACAAAACAGCTGTCTCCACACCCGTCGTCTCACATCTTTATGTCCCTATATTTCAGCCAAATCATATCTAAATTGACACACTCCTACCATTGCCTGGCCCTCTCTCACTCTACATTATGCCTTATGAGCTGACAAATGCTCTACTAACCTTATTTTGATCGCTGTGAGCCACAGTTAACGTTGCGTTTGCTAACAGGGATCTAGCATTTGTATAATTTTTAACATTAATATATGTATCCCTCATTCTGTCTTGTGCTTGCTATGGCAATGTTTCGTCCTCGTCACCCTTGATTGATGATAATTGTTGTTATAATCTGGGCAAGTAATGGGTTTAAAAAGATGCTATTTTCAATGAAGATAATTTTTGGCAGTAAGCTTTCAAATATACTTTTTGTTGGTAAAGATTCTAGATAGTATTATATTGTACATAGTTAGACTACGATTTAGGCAAACTGAGTTTTTTGTTGTTGGAATAGTGAACACTTACAGATTAAAAGCAGGAAAGAAAACCTCTCTGCAGGAATGAAGGCCAGTGATACATTGAATAGATAAACAAACAAGATAGAGAAAAAGTATTCCTAACTTAGTGCAGTGATTGGCCATAAGTCCCTAGCTGAAGCAGCAAAAACCCACTGCCCAGCCGAGAAGCCATTCGGCCTCCACTAAACTAATTAGTGTCACTTTAGCCTCCATAGTTCATCTGGAACTGAGACAAACTGGAAAAGAATGAAGAGGGACTTCCAGTTCGTCCCAGAAGGAGCCTAATCGCATGAAACGTTCCAAACACCTGATGTCGCGGTCTCTTTTCGCTCAGTGCGAGAACTGAGTTGCTTTGCATGTAGGAATGGTGGTCACTTCCATAGCAGATGTCATCAGTCCTAATCAGGCTTATTTTGGCAAGAACTGGAATTTCCAGTCTGGGCATTTTTTATTCTAATGACTAAGGGTATGTGGGTTTGATACATATTTGTCAGTCATCCCTCTCCCATCGTTTGGGACATACCATACTAGCTGTTCATTGTAACCTGTTGTGACAGTAGGTAAGGTTATGTCGCGTAGTACTATTCATATCTCTAAATATGTGATGGTTTTCAAGAGGAAGATGTGTACCAGGATGGTTTTAGAAAATTCTAAAAGGTCTACAAGCTTTCAGGAGGGTTTGGTTCAATTTTCCTGAATGCGAATTTAAAGCATAATTCAGTTAAAATTTGATTCAAATGTTATTAAAGGTTTTCATGACATTCATGTGAAATTTGATGGAATTTTAATTACCATCTGTCTGTATTTAAGATGTTTTATCAAACGTATTAACTTGGGTCAGGCCGTGTCAATATGAGTTCAGATGCTCAACTTAGAAGTCCTTTGAATGTGTCCAAGTTAAATTTGAATCTCAATATGACTTGTTTTGGAGTCATGGTGAAACATGTTGAGCATGTGTTTTCTTAAATCAATTTGTCATAATTTCTGGTTCATCCAGTTTCCCCTGCAAAAGATCAGTAATTGTAAACATTGGTTTTAACGGATAGTTTAAAGGCTGGTAACAATACTTTTTCAAGTAGGAGCTGGGACTTTCTCGGATAAGCAGATTTGCAAAGGGTAGAGATGCACCACACTCGGTGTCTCCACAAGAGCCATTCACACTTAATTTATTGTTTCTGTATCTTTATATGACATATGAAATATATTTTTATTATTTATAACTTACATTGCATGTAAGATTTCCTATCTCTTCAGAAAGTACATGTTAATATAATGCTGTGCCCTTCAGTAGATTTTGTAAATGCTTGTGATCACTAAATTTGTGCTGTTGAGATTTAGTTTTCAACACATTTCACAGATATGAAATTGTTAAATGTTGTACCTTTTAGCGAATTGGATGAGTGTTGTGTACCAAAATGAATGTTGTTTTGCCTACAGTATCCTACCAAGGCCAATTTGAGGAGAAGCTGATCGATGACCTCTTCCAATTCTACTCGCCGTTGGCTCGTCCTGTTGCTCAAGAGAACGAATCGCTGGAAGTGAATTTCGGCCTCTCCCTGCTACAGATTATCAGTGTGGTAAGGAGCAGTACGACCTTCCGGTGGCAGACTGCAATGACATGAGGAACATTAGAATGATCTAGGCAGAACTCTCACCCGACCCCACCTCAGCAACTAAACCACTAACAAACACTCTTTGCCTTTCAGTTCTCTTTACCTGGTGTACTGTTTCAGCTAATCTTGCCTGGTGTTTTGAATGCGTGTGAGTGATCCCTCAGCCCCACTGACACTGCATGGTCCTCGAAGTGACTAACCCCTTGGTTTGTGTTGTTCCTTTTTGCCAGATGCGCAGCAAGGCCCTCACGAGGAGCGCTTGATCGACGACATTCTTGTCCGACAGCGCTACAACAGACTGGCCCGCCCTGTGCCCCGCGAGACCGATGCTCTTGAAGTTGAGTTTGGAATATCCTTGCAACAGATTATTGAGGTGGTAAGCAACCATTTCGAAAATTGTAGGCCACAACAAATACTTCTCAAAAGTAAAACAGCCATTTAAGGGTACGTGACCTACCTCACAGCCCAAAATGGCAGAAATTGTCTGACCTCTAGTCAATCACTAAATCTGACGATACAAGTATTGTTTTTTCTTCAAGACAATCCACCCACTCTTTACAAACAAAGTTTAAAGACTTTTATATTAGATAAGGATGTTTTAAGTGAATTTTACAAATGAAATGAACACAGAGCATCTAAGTATAATACAATTTAATGTAGCAAATACCTATGATATATACATGTCAAGAGTAAAACAGTTTATTAGTATGATGTATAAATCATGAGATCTTTACCTCATTGCATTTGGTTGAATTTCAGATAAATGTGAATGTCTTTCAACTCATCTCATCTCATTTCATCTGTTAATTTAGTTAATTGTGCACTGTTTTGTCACAGGCATTATAAAATATGAAATGATTATGGAGATATGGCATCCTTGATCAAAATTAAAGTGTCTGGCTGTCTGTCTGTCTGTCTTCCTGTCTGTCTGTCTTGATCCACACAGCTTTCCTGGTTGCCCCTCACATTTAACACAACACTTTAGTTGCACTTGTCCT
The DNA here is from genome assembly GCA_932294295.1 of Alitta virens. Classification (NCBI taxonomy): domain Eukaryota; kingdom Metazoa; phylum Annelida; class Polychaeta; order Phyllodocida; family Nereididae; genus Alitta; species Alitta virens. Next base: position 54,264,265 of record OW028575.1, on the reverse strand, counting down.
TGGTTATGTAGTACAACCACTAACTGGTGGAAGGATGCATTAATTTTTTCTAGTTTATGGATTTGGCACATTGTCTTTCTGCATTTTATTTTTTCGCTTTTACAATTTATCAGATTTTTAAGTGGATGTAATCTACATATTGTCGTATTTTATGTAATGATTTGTTTTCATGCTCATTATTTATGCACTTAATTTGTGTCAGCAGTATCATGTAATTTTTGATATGCATTTTCAAACATCTTTCCATTTCAGGATGAGAAAAATGAAATGTTGCATACGAACATGTGGCTAAATTATGTAAGTGTGACATTTTACAAACAGCAATGTACTCAGTTAAGCATATATTACCGTTTATAGGCCTTCTTCTGAATAAATATTATTATTTACACAACTTGTTTAAAATTCAATGAGTATTTTGCATTGAATGTTAAATTTATAATGTATGCTAAAAATGTGCTCATTGATGTGTTACAGCAATGGAATGATTACAAACTGAAATGGAATGAAAGTGAATATGGGGGAGTTGCAAGTATACGTCTGCCTTCCAAACTGATCTGGACGCCTGACATTCTCATGTATAATAGGTAAGGAAACAGAAAAGGTTTAGTTCCCATGGGTTGTGAAACTATAGACAGAAAATGCTCTTAATTTAGCAACACATCATTTACCCAAACCATGGATGCAAAATAATTATCAGAGCTGCTATGTCACCAGTACGGAAGCCATTTTAGGACATGAGAAAAAATTAATTAAATTGTATAAACGATTTAGTAAATTGTATGTACGAAGTAATAAATCGTATATACGAAATACTAAATTGAATATACGATATACTAAATTGAATATACGAAATACTAAATTGAATATACGATATACTAAATTGTACATACGAATTACTAAATTGAATATACGATATACTAAATTGAATATACGAAATACTAATTGTATATACAAAATACTAAATTGAATATACAAAATACTGTATACAAAATACTAAATTGAATATACAATATACTAAATCATATATACGAAATACTAAATTGAATAAACAATATACTAAATTGAATATTCAATATACTAAATTGAATATATGAAATACTAAATCGTATATACGAAATACTATACAAAATACTAAATTGAATATACGATATACTAAATCGTATATACGAAATACTAAATTGAATATACAATATACTAAATTGAATATACGAAATACTAAATTGTATATACGAAATACTAAATTGAATATACGATATACTAAATTGTATAAACGAAATACTAAATTGTATAAACGAATTACTATATTGTTAAACAAATACTAAACCGGCCATATCTTTGTTAATATTTGGTCTACAATTATGTGTGACCTATCTAAAGAATCGCCTTGGACAGTGCTATTTAATACTTTATACTGAAAAATTCTAGGTACAGCACAACAGCACTCAAAATGAATACCTTTGTTTCACAATATGACATCCTAATTACCCTTGTCCTTAAACCCAGCTCTTTCTATCAGGCCCCAGTCTTCCCTTCCCTTTCCCTTTCCTTTGCTTTCCCTTTCCTTCCCTTCCCTCCCCTTTTATTTGAGCAATATTGGAATCTATTGGGCCCTGATAAATTATAACCAGTCAGTGTCCATATGCTAAGGCAAGTAAAAGACCCCACCCATGGGGTAAGAGTGTAACATGGGTGGACTCCTCCTCCCTCTCATCTCATCAATCAACACTCGATAGCGGCAAGAACTTACCTTAGAGGGCTGCATTTCCCATATCTATCTATCTAATTTATCTATCTGTCTATCTTTCTATCTATCTATCTATCTTGGATCCCTCCTAGATTGATGGGAAAAGTTATTTTAAAGTCCTCCTTCCTGATATCATCCATGTTTGGTCTATAATTGCAGGCTATATGTAATACTTATGCAATTTGACAATATGCAATTAGCATGGATCAAGATATTATTAAAATGTAGCATGGTGCAATTAAAGTCAGCATCACATAGTAAACCCAACTACAGGAAATACTACTAAGAAGGGAAGGGAAGGGAAGACTGGGGCCTGATAGAAAGAGCTGGGTATACGGACATGCCATTGTCACAGATCAAACTGTATCTAGAATTTTCTAACTTTGTTTATGAGATAGCCCTGCCCAAGAGTCTCTACATATAGGTTGCACATAACTGTAGACCAAATATTAACTAAGAAATGGCCAGTTTACTGTTTAGTATTTCGTATATACAATTTAGTATTTCGTATATACGATTTAGTATTCCGTATATACGATTTAGTATTCCGTATATACGATTTAGTATTTCGTATAGTATTTCGTATATACGATTTAGTATTTCGTATATACGATTTAGTACTTCGTATATACAATTTAGTATTTCGTATATACAATTTACTAAATCGTTTATACAATTAAAAAAAAAAATTTCTCATGTCCTAAAATGGCTTCCGTACACCAGTACAGTTTAAGGATAAAAAAATAAAAAGTAGATTCCATCTGTATCTATATAAGTAGCAAAAACAAAGTGAAAAAAACCAAATTAAAAAGATAGGTCTACAAAGCTGGTCATTGTTAATAAAACAATCAAGTGCTGGCCAATTAAAAAAAAATATATATAAATAAAAAATAAATAACCCCATGCCATGGTGTAAATATGTGGCATCAGTTAACTATTATCATCAATATGTATGTCCCTGTCAGCTTGTCATACAAGACTTAATAAATACAATACAATACAAAAGTACAATTTTTCAGCATATTCAGTTCAATGCTCTCCCTGATACAGTAGTTTGACCATGTACAATAATTTGTGTTCCAGTGCTGATGAGGACATAGACTCCAAGTTCCCTACCAATATAGTCGTGTATTCAAATGGCCTGTGCAGCTGGGTACCCCTTGGCCTTTACATCAGTTCCTGTTCCATCAACATCAAGTGGTTTCCCTTCGATGATCAGGAGTGCACCATGAAGTTCGGCTCTTGGACGTACGATGGCACTAAAGTCAATTTAACCAACCGCAACGAGATAATTGACATCAGCAACTACCAGCCTTCTGGAGAGTGGGACCTCATTTGTACGTTCTATTTATAAATTTCAGTTCTAAAAACTTGAATGCCAAGCTTGTGCAATCTGCAAAGATATACCGTAGGCTTCATCTTGTACATTTCGAGAAACCGTCTAAAGATTCTGTGTGGAACGTTGGAATCCTGTTACTTCCTGCATTCCCACCAGGGGGGATATTGCACAGTTCTATACAGAACAACAGCGCCGTCTATGAGGCGCTAGCTAAAAATTAATACTAATCATGTTGGATTTTTTTGGGTAGTTCAGTTTGTAACAATCTAGATTCTCACTCCCATGCTAATTAATATAGCTATGATTAGTATAGACAGAATGTTCAGTAACTATGTGCGTGTTATAAGCTATTAACAAAATTTGTCTGTTTAGAAAGTAGGACAGAGCTAGGCTGGATGGAGCATAGGGCATATACTTCTGTAATATGGTGTATTTCAAGAGTTTAAAAGTACAGTGTATAATGTGTATATAGTCTTAGCTGTAACCAAATTAAGGCACAACTCAACCAAGATCTTGAATCTGAATCCTGGAATGAGGAAAGACCAATAAGCAGAGATTCTTAATCAGATCAGTCCAGATTAAGGAAAATGATTTTTCAATGAATTATTTTTTCAGCCACACCCGCTGTGCGTAGTGTGAAGAACTACGAGTGCTGTCCGGAGCCCTACATCGACATCACATTCACCATCCACATCCGGAGACGCACTTTGTATTACGGCTTCAACCTCATCATTCCCTGTGCCTTGATATCTTCCCTGACGCTCCTGACCTTCTTCCTGCCCCCAGACGCAGGCGAGAAAATCTCTCTAGGTATGCGACAATTTTGCCGTTGATTACAATTCATCTTATTTTTTATATCTTTACAGGACTTATGTTTTTAAAACAATATATTATAATTTTGTTTGGCTGATTTTGAAAGTTATTGTGACAGCAAGGTTGTTTATTGATTCTTCATGAGGTATTCATTCTGATTTTATACTGTTTTGATCAAATTATTGTACATCATGCTAAATTTTATGGTTTTGATTGTTAAGTAAACAGGTAAAATACCTCTTAAACTCAATAGATAGAAGGAATGGATGACTCCTCCATGCCTACATCACTTATGTGAACTAGGGTGGACTCCAAGCCTGTGCATCTCATTTTTACTTCTGCTTCACTGCAGCTGGTAATTCAGGATTTGAGTAAATAAAATACAGTATGCTTGTTCCAGACTTTAACTTTTCGAAAGTGTGATTAAATCTGATATGCTCAGTTATTCAACAAAGAGCAATATGCTGCAATAATGGCTGCGGCAAATGTCAAGATGGCAAATTATAATATACTTTGATTTTATTATTGATTTGCATTATTGAAAAAAAAAATCTGCAAGCGACAAACAGGATATCCCAATCCCATGAACTAAAACTTCCTGGCTTTTTGTTTCACTAAGCTAAAACATTCTCCTCTTTGATTTGGTTATTTATTGTTCTTTTAATCTGACTGACTGGATCTGTTAGGTGATTCTTAGTCTGGTGCTGGTTATTAATTTTGTCATTCTCATTTCCTCATAGTTTTGGTGTATATATTTTATAAACAGTATAATTTTTTTGACAAAACATCTCGATATCTCCACGTTTCTATCTACCTTGGTGTTATCCCAGCGTGATAATTCAAGATCTCCACTTGGGCTTTGTAAAGTGAGCTTCAGTCACAAAGTTTACTTCATGAACCATTTGCACTAACTGTAGATCAGGTCATTTTGATTTCCATTCTTTATTTTGGTTAATAATTTTGTTCACCTAATGTTAATATCTAAACTATTGCAGCCTTCTTGTGTGAATCATGGTATTGGTGTTTGTTGAAAATGTCGTAAAAAAATTAATGGAACCTTAGTCAATCAATTCTCAAGACCCCCTTACAATTGAGATACCACTCTTCTGGCATTGCCAGCAAGGACTGTTTCACCATTATGTCAAATTTGGTCTTCTTTAGTGGAAATTCTGCCTCTCCTTTTTTGACATTGTTCATGTTGATTTAAAAAGATACAATGATTCACTCTTGGCTGATGAATGAGTGCAGTTCCTTCTGATGATTTTGTTTTGTAGTTGTAGAAAATTCACATTTAACCTGTTAGTTAGATCTTCTGCTGATTAACAGTGTTTGTTGTTTTGAAGGTATAACAATCCTGTTGTCGCTTATTGTGTACTCGCTAATAGTGGCAGAACTCGTTCCCTCAACATCCATCACGGTACCTCTGGTTGGTAAGTGAACGCGTCATTTTTAAAAAAGATTTTCTCTCATTTTTTCATCCGCAGGTATTACTATTTTGCTGTCTCTCAGTGTGTTTTCACTTATTGTGGCTGAGTTCGTGCCCTCCACGTCGCTGGCTGTTCCACTTGTTGGTAAGTTGCGCCCTCTACTTCATTTCGCTGTTTGTGGGGCATCCGCAAGCCTTGGTGGTCTGAGCCACAGTGGGTGGTAGCCCAGGAGGACAGTGAATGTACTGGTTGTAAGTGCAAGATGGAGCAACAAAGTACATTCATATGCACCCACCAACTTTCTGCACCACCAAAAAGCATTGATACAGTCAAATCCTTGGACATTGGGGTATCCGAGCCAGGTACCATCCCACTGACCTCCATGATCTCAGGCCTTGCGGGACCCCTAACTACTTCCTTCAAGACAAAGTCAGGCGACTTGGGCACGGACACTGCTTTTTATGCTGCCAAAAGACTTAGATGTTTACTTTTGCATTTGCCAGCAAGTTTTGTTTTCATACACACAAAACGCAAGTACATGTTGGAGGAAGTGGCACATACCAGTGTACCTTTCATTCAATAATGTAAGGATTGAAAAGTTTGAATTAATATAAGACCTTTATCATAAAGTTTCCAGCCAGACAGTGAGACTGTCAATCGCCATGTCTTGCTTAGCATGATGCTATCTCTTCCAGGATCTTGCCAATGTGTAACTTGCTTGTAGCATTTCATACTGAATATTTTCCTGTTTATATATTTGGTATTATTTATACCGTTGTAGATTTGGTATATTTAGTAAATTGTAGTATATCTTTATTGTGTATAGCTTGAATTAGTTACTGAAAAGTTGTGTAGAAATATCTTTAAAATTCTATATATGATTGTAAGATGATCTTTAGCTCTATGTCTCTCTTTGTGAACAGGTAATAAATGCATGAAAATTCTACTATGTCATTTTATATGTCTGCATATATGTACATTGTAAACTCTATTGTTATCTGACTTATATCTCTGTAAGCTCTGATCAAGAGCATGCTCTCTTGCTCACTGATTCATGTTAGTTATCTCCTATTGGGTTGCATGTTACATCGTCATCAATAAGGACATCCTAATGGTATTTTCTTGCTGTTTTCTTCCAGGTGTTTACTTTGCCAGTATCATGGTGATGTGTACACTATCTGTCATCATGACAGTTCTTGTCTTGAACTTCCACCACCGAAATCCTGACATGTATGAAATGCCTATGTGGGTGAGTATGGTCACTGAATTTAAGTAAATTGCATTTGGCCTGACACAGCATGGTGTGCATGGTCAAAAGTATTCATAAGCAAAAACATAAAATTTACCAACACATGTGCATGCATCTGGGTGATCTAACTGGTAAGGTTCTGGCTTGCTGTTTATGAAGATCTAAGGTTCCATCCTAACTTAGACATTCCTGATGAGCTAACTATGTCAGAAGTCAGATATCCTACATGAATGAGATGGTACTTGATACTGAGCTTTGTATAAATAGGTTTATTGCAGTTGCCGGATGCATTATAAAATTTTAAATCCTGTTCCAGATACGGAAGCTGGTGTGTGAATGGATGGCTTGGGCCATGCGGATGTCTCGACCTGGGCGGGATTTGTCCCGTCAGTTCCTGTTGCGCAAAGCCAAAATGCGAGAACTTGAGGCACGAACGCCGCCCAGTGTCAGTCTCATCTCTAATGTCAAAGATGTGGACAATGCAATCCCCCTCAATGACTTTCCCCCTGTGCGGTCTATTCGGATGGAGGATGGCGGTTTGCACAATGTCAGAAATGAGTTGTTAGCAATACTCAATGAACTTCGTTTTATTACGCACAAAATTAAGGAAGACCAGGATGCGGCGGAAGAAGTCAACGACTGGAAATTTGCAGCCATGGTCATAGACCGACTGTGTATATGGGTTTTCTCTGTCTACATGGTGGTCACCACGCTGGCCATTTTCTTCTCGGCTCCGAATCTCTTAGGATAAGAACAACAGAGATTAGGATATTTTACAATTTTATATATCAGTTTAAGATGAGTGGGAACTACCTCTACCTTTGTAGGAGAGCCACTCTAAATGCTGCTGTCAAATAGCCTATATACTGATGACCAACCATGTGATCTTGCGACATCATCAGTGAGCATTGTCGTCATTGATAGAGTTTTTTACGTCAATGGAACCTGCTGATTTTGCGACAACTTATGTGCACTGTTTGTGTAATTATAGTAAAAATTTCAAATAGATATCCACCTGGTTTTTTTTTTAAATGTCATGGAGAAGCACAACATAGATATGATTGTTACCAAAAAGTCAAAGTTCAACTTTCTGATCCATTAAAATCCCTCTCTATACTAATTAACTTAAAAGATTCCTATCTTTGCAACAATAATTTTTTCATCATTATCATATGATTATAGCCATTTGTTATGGTCACAAAGAAGCAACAGAAAATACAATGGAGAATATAGCAAAATTCTAGTTATTTCTTTCTCAGAAGGGGTTTTATAGACTAGAAAGTTGGGATTTGAATTGTTGCAAACATTTCTATCCATTTTCTGCTGCTCCTTGCCATTTGTGGCAAAATGTGACAGAAAAACAGGTGGACATTTATTTTGAATCCTACTATAATGTCTGTTTGTACAATTTATGTTCTCATAAATTCATATATATATGTATATATATATGATGCATCGGACAAATGAAAATTCCACTGAATGTTTGAACAGGCCAAACGCATTCTGCTATGGTGTCGTCAAGTCGTGTAATATAAATTGTATAATGGAATGGTGGATTCAATCCCCAATATCATGTAATGAAGTAGCTACTTCTGAAAAATTTATTGTGAAATTCTGTGAATAAGACATGCTGACTATGACTATACCATCTCAGAGTTGATACAGCTACAATTTTTGAGTGGCTGGGGTATAGTTTGGACTTCCTGGGTACATATATGCCATTGTATGTCCTGAATAGACTTAGATCATTTGAATTATGAATGATGTTGCCCAGATACCATAACGCCTCTTTGCTGTGAATTGAGCAGAATATTTTGTTGTCATTCTGCATGCCAGAATGCCAAATTCTGCTGTGTATTGACTTGTGACTGTGTGAATACTTGTGTATGAATTAACATTTAGTGCTAGTGAAGGTTGTTATAACACTGTTCATTTTGCACTGGTAGGGAGTTCATGTTTATCGATTTTTATGTTTTGAACATCTTCACCAAGACTTATTTGGGGCTAGTCCTGCGGAGAATTGTATTAACTGATCACATATCAATAGATTTTCATACAGCAGTGATACTTCTATCACTGATAATGTTGTTCAAAAGTTTGAAAGACTGGCAACTGTAATTAGTATCTAGATTCCCTGTGACTCCATAATAAGGACATCCATGTCCATGACATGATTTATTTTGATGTTCGTTTGACGGTTGTTTGTCTTAAACACATTTGAAACAGTAATGTGTAATTTTTGAAGTGATTCTTACTCCACTCTTTTGTTTGTGTACGTACATTTAGTACGTGAAGTGGAGTTTGAATTATTTCATATTTTAACAGTATATTATTAATCCTATATGATTCCTGTTGCATAGTTTTTAATCTTTATCGGGTTTTATTGTTACAATGAGTGTCCTTGCCTGTAGGCCGAATTTAAATTACTTTGGTTGTTTATCTTGTTTGTTTAAAAGCTTGGTTGTAATTAACTGTCTTGAACACTAATATTGTTATTTTATGATTGTTCATTGTTATGACTGATGTGTATTTTTGGCAAATGATGTTTTAAGTTTAACTATGAGGATTTGTTGAAGGTACATTCCATCAGATCAACATGTGACCCATCTTTGTTACTATGGTTATATACACAATTATTTTCTGCTGAGCATTGCAGAGAAACTTGTGTTGTACAGAAAATATCATCCAAAAGCAATATTGACACTTAACTATTGATAGCGATCTGTTAAACGTTTATGTTGTTTTCATTAATTGTTGAAATCAAAACAGTTTGATTATATATACATTATAAAGACGTCTGTTGGCTTATATTGCAGATCAGTGAAATCAAGATAGATGATAAAATATCAACAATAGATTTTTGAGCCTTTTCGAAATGATGATTTAAAAATAAAATATCTAACCAGCAGCAACCAGCTGAGAATATCATTAGAATATGAGATATCTGTAAAATTGGTACCTGTGATTAGATAAACAGTATGGTGAAAAGTGTAATTAGTGGAATGCGGAAAGTTAGTTTCCAGTTTATAGACTTTTGAATTGAATGCCAAATGTGTTTTTACAGACGCGTACCTCATAAGATTTAGTGTGATTTCTAAGACTGATGCAAGGTGATTTTCTAATGACATTATGTGGATGTATAAACTGCTGTTTTTTCAGAAGGTTGCACTTAAGCAGCCTAATTTTGTACCAATGACTTGTGAGAGTTGCAGTGTTTGTGATTTTGCAACCTCAAATCAGAGAATTAATACTGTAGCCATTACATGAGAAAACATACTATCCAACCTGGCTTGTCTCCCAGTAGCTGGTACAAGATTAAATGTACAGTATTAGATCTGTGTGTCTGGTTCACATTAATTCTAATGTTGTGGTCATCTGTATTGCCGTTCGACTTCTAATTCAGTAGAATATCCTATCACTGACTTACAAATGCCTGATCATAAGTTAATTTCAAAAAGTAAACAAACACCGTTCACACTGCTGCATAGGAATGCTTATGTACAGTGCCTATACAGGATTGATTTCAGCGATAAGTATTTATGTATATCAAAATATATCAGATACTGGGTACTACAGTGGGTAGCATACATTCAAAAGGAACATTTTAAATTAAGTAGAGTAATGTGCATTTTATGCACATAGGTAGCCTGTCCTACTTTAATGGAGACAGCAACAAATCGGGTCTTCCATGTGTTAGGTCTAATTAGGGCAATTTTGTGCTTGTTTTAGAACAAGCTGGAAAATCATCTTTGAGTGAGCCAGCTATAGAGGATGACTAATTTAAGAAAATAATTAGATTAATTAATATTCCTATGTGTCAATTAATGTATGGTTTGGATGGATTGCCTGGGAGTGATTGAGAAGCATGACTGTTAAATCATCAGTACGTACAAAAACCTTTTGATCATTACAGTTCCGAGAGAGCATGTCAGTTGTCGTTTGATGTTTGTGTAGCATCTACCATTGTATTTTCTCCATCCTTTTGTGCAGGGACTTTCCCAATGCTGTACATATATATCCATGCACATTTCAATGTTGTTGAGCCCAGGACTAAAGTCACCCATTCCACAGTGATCATAGTTTGTTATAAACCTGTTCATAAAACAAACAACGACGTAGTCTGTGGGTTTGATATCTCATGTAGTCGCTTCAAATTATCTTGACTTTAGATACAAGCAGAAAACCTTGCCCAAACTGTTGAAAATAAAACAATTTGTACAAAAATATTGAATCTCTTGAGTTGTTATTATTTTATGCCAAATTTTCACAAAACATTCACCAAAAAATAATATTAAAATAAAATTCATAATTTTCTAATTTGACCTGATTATATGAAATGTCATAACAAAGTTTAATGAAATTCTCAAGTTGTTCCTCACTGTTTTGCTGAAAGACATGTGGATCATCTACAAAAGTTTTCAAGCACACTTCTTGTGCACTATGTCAGCTCCAAATTCCATATAGTCCTGTGCGGTGATCAGGCCATTTTGGAAATAAGGCATAGTGGACAATACAGTTCCTCCTCTCCAGACCAAGTCTTTTCTGTCACTTGGAGCAATAACATTCAGAAGAGGATCCATTTTGCTCAGTTCTTTTCTCAAGCGCTCAACAAATCCTAAAAAATAATTTAAGAGATACCTGGATTATAACTAAAAACCCTCAAACTCAACAATGTATGCTTGAGCTTCTAATAAACTGAATTGCAGGGTTAAAAATAAAGGAATATATCCTCTTTTTTTTTAAATCGTTGTTTTAGAGGATTTAATAGTTTTTAGCTTGGTGAAGCTATGACAGCATATATAGTGATGATGATTATTTCAGCATGAAATGCAACTATAAGTTACAAAATCTGCTTTGAACCCCTAAAGCTTGCAGGGGTTTAATCTTAAAACCACAAAATTCTTACAAAACTGTTAAGGGCACACAAAGGTATTAGTTTAATGACAATTTAATGCATTCCCGTTTTGAGGATGACCACAAAATAAAAATAATGTAAATGCTGTTTTGTCCCATTTTGCCCCGTATTTTTAAGTGGGTATAGAATTATTATTTAAGAGCTCTGCTTCATACACGATGAACTAAAACGGTTAAGTAACCAGAATTGGGTTGCCAAGAATAAAATCCTAAATATATACTATAGTCAGTAAATGCAATTATACTATATTGCAGTAGAAAAAAAGGAAATAGTTTAAGAAAAATAGGAAAAAATCATTTTTTTCATGGCATACTAACAAAAAGTGTCAGCATCATTCAAAAAGACCGTCATGGAAGTCTTTGGGATGCCATTAGTTAATTTATGCTATTTACACCTGGTGGCAGTGAAAAATGTAAGAGAATTTTCACGGTCTTGTTTTGCCCAATGAGCCCATTTTGTCCCGCCTTCCCCTACATAAGAAACGGCGTACACATACCTGGCAAAAGCGTGGTTCCACCCGACAGGACAACATTGTCGCAAAATTCAGGACGCAACTGGACATCGGTGTCTCTGACACAATTCAAGATGAGTTCAGAAATGCCGGGGCAATTGTCCTCACCTGCAGCAAAGTGACAAGCCCAACATATATATCTGTATTGTGCACGTCTTATAGTTATACATAATAATTAAGCTTCTTGAGGGAAAAATATAAGACACTGAGGTTTTACCTGCCTTGATTAAATTAGTTTGCTGACAATTTTGACATACAAACTTAACATTAATCAATTACATAATGCAAGCCTGTAGCCAGCCACTAGCGTTGGGTGGGTTTTTTTCATAAAATTGAGGATCTTCGATACAAATTGTTTTAAATGATGTGGATCAATGTGTGGACATGGACCAAGTTGGGAGGGTCAGACGACCCACTCGACCCATCCTTGGCTACGGGCCTGTAATGCAAGCACAGCACAATACTGGTGACAATTGGACAATTCTGCATTAGCAGGCTAAAACCTAAAACCCCAATAATGGACATGCCTTGACAAAAAGTGTTTGCCTTGCACAACAAATTGGGAAGTTGAATTTTTGTCTAAGAAAGCAAAGAGAATGAAAATTAAAGAATAAATACAAATAAATTGCAAATATATGGACTTACCCATCACTTTTGGTTTAAATATAGCCTCTGGCACTGTAAAGATTTCATCAGAGAGAAATACCTCTAGACCAGGGTTGCACACTGCCTTCTGAATTCCTGGTGACTTGGTCGATTCCTTCTTTTCTTCCTCAAAGTCAGACGCGACGTAGCAGTACTTTTCTTTGATTTCACGAGCCAGTTCAGGTTGTGTGAGGATGTGTCTGTCATCTAAGTAGTGTCTCTTCATCGCTCTAATTAATTGCCTATTGAGATATGAGCCTGCGATTTTGGAGGTCTGCAGGGCATGTGAAACAGGGGTGTACTCATAAACTGGCAAGACAGTTGCTATGCTCTCTCCAATGTCGACTGCAATGCCAGTTGGTGTCCCTGCCCCATACATTGAAAGGACAGACTGGCTTTGGATACAAAAGGCTGGCACATGGTACTCCTCAAACATGATTTCTGTGATCTTCTTCCTGTGGTAGAAAAAAAGACAATCACATTTAATTTTTCGCGTAGTTTGAGTTGATTAAAAAGATAAGATTGTCTGCCCATTCCTAAAGTATCTTCTTCTCAGAGGAATTACATGTACTTATCATTCACACTGAGTAGCGACTGAGATAGTTTTACATAGTGTGGCATTATCGTATTATGTCTATACCAAAAAGTCCTGTTTTGTGACAGCATGATTTAAATCACATAATTTATATTAAATGGTGTGAACAGGAACAGACAATTATTAAGGCATTTGAAGGCTGACCTGTTTTCCCCAGGATTGATTGCCACATCACTCATGAGCACCGGATGTTCTACTGGGTTTATGTAAAGACTTTTAAAGATGTGAGTCCACATCTCCTGCATATCATCCCAATTATTGATCAGGCCATTTTCCATGGTATACTGGAGTTTCTTGGTCCTCTTACTTCCCTCACCTGCCTCCTGAAATGTAATTCTAAAATGTACATTGAGAGATCAAAGCAAACCTGCTAATAGGCTACTGGACATGGAGCAAACTCTTACAGATCACTGAGCTAGGGGTGACCTCTGCTACTGGAATCAGCTAGGCCTCGAACCCTGATTTCTGGTAGAAGATTTGGATTATGGGTCATGGGTCTCTTGAACATACCCAATGTGATAAACAACTAAGAACATAGAGATAAAAGATGGGCAAAAACACATAGTAAATTAGAGCAACCTCCACCATGGAAATATTAACTTTTAACTGTTGCATAGTATCTACAAAATAGCCCACTTTGACATACCTTAAGTTTTTCATTCTCTGCAGTCTGGCTGGGCATCTCAACAGCATTAACAATGGATACCCTTGGGCACTGTTCATCCCCGAATCCTGCCCTGATCGTCTCAGACCCATTGTCTACAACAAATGTTCTTCCAAAATAGGGCTGTATAAAAAAAAGGTCAACAATGTAATTAAACAGCTAAATCTGAGGCTACTAAAATGACAATCATTATATTTAGGAAACCTCTCCTATAACTGAAAGTCCTCCACTGCAAGCTTTATAGTGTTCTGGATAACGAGGTTCTTCAGAATTTCAAAAAGGGCAAAGATATTTTTGGTCAGGCAGTGGCCCTCATACATGATGTATGTACATACAACAGGTGACCATACTGATAGTGGGTTTATGGTGGATTTAAAGATAAAGATACCTATTGGTCATTTATATATATGAATTCTCCTTGCAGTTTTGGCAAATAATATTACCTTTGTAAAACAATAATAAGTTATAATATCAAATGAAATATTCAAGAAAGTAATATATTTCGAAACAAAGAAAAAATTTTAAATTTTACCTGAGTTGGAAAATAAGGTGTTTTATCTGCAAATGTCCTGAAGACTTCCTCCAAATCCTCGTCATCTCCAGTGTTAGGAGGAGCACCAGTATCATTTGCCAGAGCGTTATCATTTGCACCAATCTGATCACTTTTTCTGTTGACTGCTGCAAATAATTGTTCAATTTCAGGATCAAGGCCCTTCTCAGTGACATTATTTTCCCCAGCCTCCTTCTCTTCTGGGTTTTTCTCACTTTCATCAATGATGGCTTCCAGTATTTCCAGGTCTGGTAACTGATCGTCAGCCTGGAAATTTAGAGAATTTAACTTTAAAATTATTTATCCGAATATTTGTTTTACCAATATAAAGTTACAGTCTATCACTATAGTATCAGTAATAAAATTCAATTTTTCCAAATTTATGAAAATTGTACATTTGCCTGGCGGCATATATAATCTGATTCATAAAATATGTATATCATACATATTAAATTCAATGAAAGTGTTCTTTATTTATACCATGCTTTTCAGTAGTATTCTTAGTTGTGTGGGCATCAGTTTCTTCAAACGATGAATATTCACTTGGAGCGATATTGTTGCTTCATTATTTTCTTTAGATTCAGCTGAACTATCTTTGGTTGTTGGTTCATTTGTTGCTTTTTTCTGTCCAGTTTTAGCATTATCAGTGGTAGCCTTCTTCTTCACATCATATGATACACCCTTTTTGGATGCCTGATCGGTGTTATTCTTTACTCCTTCTGTGCCTTTTTTGGAAGAATCAGTTTTCTTGGTTGCTGGTTCAGACAAGTCGGATGTTGCACCTGCCGTCTGAGTACTTTTATTACTCAGCTCAAGTGACAGCTTCCATTCGTTCATGAATGTTGGTAAGTCATGGATAACATCTGCAGTTATTTCCAACACATGCTTATCCAAAATATCAAACCTTTGCTTTTCTGACAGAAAATTCCACTCTTCTCCAAATTCACTTCTCACAGCATCATATTCATTGCCAGCTAAGCGCATTAACCGGCCTAAAGTCACAAAAAATCTGTCCTTCACAGCAGAAGCCATATATTACTATGACGGTATGACCACCCTTGTATAAAGGCGTCAACTTTTCAATTTGCAGTTTCTGTCATTTTTTAATATGCCTGCAGGAGTTTCAAATAATTGTGACGTCATGGTTATTGGTCATGTGATCGTGACGTCACTAGTCATTGTCATTTTGTCACGTACTGTGTACAACAATAGGATGATTGGAAGATCATTGAATATTGAATGTAGTATTATAGTCAGCCATACACCCTACAACATTTTCCGAGGTTATCTTTTTCGGATCATTTTGCGGGTAAAGACAACTCAGACAGACAGGTGGCGTGTTTGTCGCGCGTATCCCTCTATTGAGAAATCGGCATAATGCAGACCTACGCGCACTCTATCGGAATCATCACAAACTAACTTTTTCTTGCGTTGGCCAATGGCAATTCAGGATGATAGATAGTGAATTAGATGCATTTCATATTCTACTGTCAAATTCTTGAACAATGGGCAATGCCAGTTCAAGTGACAGTGAGGAGGAGCTTCAGGTTGACTACAACGTGGCTAATGTGTGTATTGTGTCATGATTTAAACTGAAAACTGAGCTTTGGTTTGCTGAATGACATTCGAAAAATAGGAAGTTTTGGCATAAATAATTGTGTGGACATACTGGAACTATGTCACTTAACATCTCATCATTTCTATTCAATTTCAGGACGAAGAGTCAACATCAGACTGTGAACATGATGGTGAGCACGTCATATGTAAAAATAAATTTAAAGGTTACAAATATAAGCTGATTTGTTAAAAAAAAAAATTTAATTTCAAAATGAAAAATAAATGAATTTATATAGAAAATGTAAACATACCCTTGTAAGCCACAGAAGATTCATTACTCTTCACAGATAAGGATGTGACAGCAACCCTTGATTTCCAATCACTGTTTGATCACGCCAGTCTGCGATCTGCAGTAGCGAGAGTGAAGTAAGTCATTGTCTTCAAAGTCAACATCTATCACCTCAATCATGTGTACCTTGGGTGCCATGTATTATCCTCCTTGCCTTCAAATTTTGATACAGTTTTATTTTTAGACCCGACCTGCGATATCATAGCGGCATGGATTTTTTCAGTAAAAAATGTTTAACTTTTTTTTTACGCCATGTAACATATATATCTCCTTTATAAATATGTGATCGAATTGCCACACAATGTTAGTTATATTCCCTTAAGTAATGACTCACTGATGTTAGGACTACATTAACTCTAATGATATTTCATTGTTACTTTTGACCAAGAAGTTTGAAAATTGTCATGAAGTTCAGTTGAGTTAATTGGTTGCAGGGATGAAATGCCTGAAAATGTCATTCAGCAGCACCAACCTTATTTGGTGCGGTGGCTGGAGGAGCGAATTGCCAGGAACGAGGTATGATAGCATTCACATGTGCTGCTTTAAAGCATAATTTCATTAATGTGAGAGGCACAAATTTCCTTTTTTTTCTTTGCCATTTCAGACTGTCTTGACAAGAGCGCAGTTTTGTGATGTACTTTTGAGTCAACATGTGACACGAGAGGAGGCTTTACAAGTAGGTACACTGCACATCCTTAGAAATGTGATTACAGTCCGACCTTCCTATATCGCGCCTCTAATTAACGCGAACCTCCGTTATTCACGGTACCCGCATTTCCTTCGAAGTTACCAGACATGGATTATGCAATGTTACATAATACGCACTCATGTATGGCGCCTGCATGCATTGCTCATACACAAACGTCATGCCATTGTCTTTGAATATCCATGAATGCTATTGAATAGTCCTTTGTATGGATCTTTGACACTTTTCAATAGTTTAATAGCAATTCACACTAAACTGTGTTGTGACCTGGGCTCTCTGAACTGACACGTCAAGTGTCAGTGAAGTGCAATTAGTATAACCATATATCACAGCTGAATTGACGTTCAAAAACATTAGTTACCTTAATTGCTATTGCATAACAGGCTAGGTCGGCAAAATCGCGATCGTTCCAGTTGAGCAATCATATTGGAAATCCCCGTGAGGGGGCGTGGTAGGTTCACCGCGTTAATTAGAGAACCTCTGCTATATCGCGGCTGTGTTATCATGTCTCCCAAGGACCGCGAAATACGGAGGTCACACTGTATTTGTGATATTTGACGGCATTCACCTTACTTATGTTTTCCTTAACTTTCAAGGCTTTCCGACAATTTGACAGTGAGCAAGATGGTGAAATTGATATGGCAACGCTGTTGGAAGGATTAAAATCCACCAGTAATGACATGCATGCTGACTTGGGGTATATTGTGCGCACCTTGCAGGCCTGTTCTCTCACACCAGGTATGTAGAATGTCTTTCTATCTGTGAGAAAGAATGTGATAAAAACACTTGTCTCCCAGTTTTGATTTATTTTGGTCTCTCCTTTTAGGTTTTATTGATGTTTATTCTGAGCATACAGACAGTCTGGGGTATCATGGATCAAGATTGTTAAATGTGAGTGAACAATACAGTCAAGATTACCTTGGACAGTTACAGTCACTTCATATGATTTTAAAAGCATTTCAATATTGATGCAATTTTTTGTTTCCAGTTCCTCCAGCAAAATAGGGCACCTGTAGCTTCATTACCTTTTCCGTATCTGACAGGATTTAACAACACAATGGACATGAGGCTAGCAGCTCTGAATCATCATTTTCATTCACTCAAGGATTCTGGTATGTGCACGTTCAATTCTATTGAGAATGTTTTGGTTTAAATGGATAGTCATTTCCAAGATTACAATTTTATTTGCCATCAATGCGTTAATTCTTTAATTGATTGAAGTGTTTTGATGTAACAGCTAACCTACAGCAAGAAGAAGGTATGCTCAGTGATGGAGAAGAACT
Source organism: Alitta virens (assembly GCA_932294295.1). Taxonomy (NCBI): domain Eukaryota; kingdom Metazoa; phylum Annelida; class Polychaeta; order Phyllodocida; family Nereididae; genus Alitta; species Alitta virens. The sequence continues at coordinate 54,245,918 of OW028575.1, read as the reverse complement.
GAAGCCAATTACTCGATGTTTCAAGTCCATGGAGGTGTCAACCAACAAATCTGATGTATACAAGTAAGTGAAAAGGGTCAAAGATATGATTCTGTGTATTTCAATGGTTGATTGACCATGTGGCAATCTTAAAATTGTTTCCAGGTTAACCAATGGGGAGCCTTCAACATACTGGCAATCTGATGGACCCGCAAGGTCACATTGGATAAGGTTACAACTTTCTTTGTTCAACTTGAGCATTTAAAAAGTTTAATTTGCAGATAGGCTATTTATGTATAAGTCAACATGATGACATAAGAGTGCTTTGTAGGGTTTGACCTAAGTTTGTTCAGGTCTCAGTTAAATAGCACTTGGAATGCATTCCAACATTGACCGTCTATGATAGATTTTTAATGTGAAAGTGAGCTATGGAGTTTAGTTTAGCGGATTAATTGTGTCGTAAATTGAGGCATGCTTCGTGACTTATTGTGAATGTATACATTTTAGGCTCAGGATGCGAAATAATGTGGTCATCAAACAACTGAGTGTGTCTGTCGCTGCTTGTGACCAGAGTTATATGCCGCAATGTATAACTGTGTCTGTTGGGAAGAATTGCTTGTCTCTGAGAGAAATCAAGGATGTCAAAGTGCCCAGGTATTGCTGGATTGCTGCTGTATTTTCCGAGATTAAAAATCCTTAGATGTTTTGGCAATGTTTTGAAAGTTTGATCCATTTTATTTCCAGTCATATAACTGGGGAAGTCAATTTGCTGGAAAACTGCAAACAGTTTTACCCTGGTAAGCAAATTTGCTTATCTTCATTTCTGAATAGAGATGAATATCATTTGTTCGATGGCATCACCAAAAATTTGATTCTATAAGTTTTTTTTTTTTTTCTTAACATTTCCAGTGATCCAAATAAATGTGAAAAGATGCCACAGTGATGGGTGCGATACCCGCATCCATGGGTTGAAAACACTTGGATATCGGTGAGTATTGGTCAATTGCTTGATTAATGATTAGGCCTCCAAAATTATCTCAGTCAAGCACTGGTCTCTTAGAAAGAGTGCCACATATAGCTTAGAAGTAACTTTGATTTTGAAAGTGGAATTTTACTCAGTGCAGTACAACTTGCCTAAGTTGAATTCCCACCTGATTTAATCAAATCAGGCACAATTTCAACTTATGCTAAATTAAAAAAAAAAAAGAATAAATAGGCAGTTTGAATTTAATTCCAGTTAAACTAAGTTTCAACGTATGCAACATTCATAATGAGAATAATCAAGCTATTAGTTTGAAGTGCTTTGTTAACTTTGGTATGTGCTCTACTACATTGTTATATCACCTATTTGATTAACCAAAAAAATGCTTGTTTGTTGTGCATAAAATAGTGCTAATTGATTGCTCATGATTATTTCTTGTTCAAGAATTATAAAGGAGAATGGTGTGAGTGTCATGGATGCATCAGTGTCCTGGTATCTCCAAGTCATGTCCTCCACAGCCATAATGACGATGCCGCTTGCCCCACATCTTCAACGGATGCTGCTGGACCATTCCCTGAGTGCACTGAAGCACATGGGTCCCTTGTCTCTGTGTCCCAATAGCAGTGAGAAGCCAGCCTTTCTCAGCTCTCATGTGTTGAACGAAATTTGTTCGTTCTTAGCAAGGATTGCTGTGTAAGTTATTACACAATTGTTTGCTTTCTATAATACTTCATTATGATTTATTGACCTTGCAATCAAATGATACATGGTATTATTTTTTGTCAATTTTTTAATTTTTTTTTGTAGTTGTACAATGTGTTTGCCTCAAACCAGGGGGTGGGGGGCCTAGCTCAGTGGTAGTGCACTGGGCTTCTAACCACTGGGTCCCGAGTTTAATTCCCGGTCGAGCCTATTATATGTTGGATGGCTGTTTCATCTCTCATCTCATTGCCATGGTCCCTGCCTGCCCTAATTAGCCCATCAGATGCAGAAATAAAGCCCTAATCCCCCCACATTGCCTCAATTCAGTTAGAAATGTCCTGCAATAGCATAAGCATGCATGCTGCAGCATACTTTTACGCAAATTAAATTGATTAATGAGTTGATTTGCAGCTATTAACTTTTGCATAATATTTCAGTGACCAGGATGGCAAAATCCTTCCAGAGGGGTTGTACATTCAGCTTGCTTTCAACTTAGCAAGAGGCCATGTTGCCGGGGTTCTGAACAACCTCCTGCAATTGCAAAGTATACTTTGTCTCTGAAATTTTTCTTTGATCTAAATGATAGTTTGATCGTTGATTGCCTTGGATGGTAATTGTATCTGTCTTATTATGGTTTTCAGAGAACGACCATCTTGAACTAGATGCAGGAACGCTATTGAAGAATTTGAAGTCAGTGAGAGATTCATTCTGGAAACGACAAGGTATCTTTTGTTCACCATATTGTGGAGCATTCACAACAATAGTGAATAGGCATAGATTGAGACCAGGAAGTGTGTTAAATAAATACATTATGATTACTTGCATGTCTGTTTACCAGCTCTAAATACACTGTGTACTGATGATTCAATAATTACAAGTTTGAACACTTGCATATCAGCAATTAACTTCCGGTCTGTTAAATATCATATATACTGTCCGTTAACTACTAAAGCACATATACATAGGCATGTTTGATTTATATAGATTATTCAAATGTTTGGGGAATCGAATCATCATTATTATGATATTGATTAATTAATACAAATATTTCATGATTCAGGTGCACCCCTCCAGGTCGGCATTGCAGGATGTGATGGAGGCGAAAAGGAAGAAGGGTCGTCGGTCAAGAATATTCTCAACAGCAACTGGACTAGTGGTCAAGGTGAACTTGTTTAGGATGATATTTAAACTTTGTTGCAGTAGTCTTAGTACAAGCAGGTCAGCTTTGCGCATTGGGTTAATATGTTTTGATCAAATTAGTATACTCGTGAAAATATACTGATTACATCCGCAATCTGTGAATTGTGTATATGTTAGTTGAATTTATATTGATTGAGCCTTCAAAATCAAGTGATAATTGAGCAAATTCAAGCGTCCAGTATTTCACATGGTCGTGTATTGGCTATATAACAATCAGTGATTATATCCATCATCCTCTCAAAATCATGGCCACAGTACAACCCTAAACCAGTGTCAATTAAACTGTTTAATAAGGCTATTCTCCTGGAAAAAAAATGTACTCATGATCAACTTTACCTGTTACTTATTAGTTATTGCATTACACACTTTCTTTAAGACTTGATGATAAGGGCTGTTCCATTTAAAAGTGTGGGGTGGACAACCCTCTCCCCCTCTTTTTCTCTTTTGGAGAACACCCCCCGCTTTTTCAAAAAGCTTCCTGTTCGCCCCCACCCCACTCTTTTTAATGGATGGGACAGCCCCAAGGAAATGGTTTCAATATATTTCTAGTTGTGTCACCCCCGAGCGATAGTCAAGAATTTGCTTGCTCGACACTAGCCTATTAGCCTATCGCTTGCTGTAACAAATTATTTTATTGAAATTGACAGCATACCTCAGTGGAGATGGTAAAACAATGGTGAATGTGTTCTTGAAAGCCCCAGACTACATCCAACTTACAAAACTGCGCATCAAAGTAGGCAAGGGTGCTAAAGGACCTAAGCGCGGCATGATATTTGTGTACCAGGACAAAGAACCTTTCAACCTTGAAAAACATGTAGAAAGGTTTCAGACGTATGATGGCTGGACTGGTGCTGAGTATGGTTTCTGCAGCAAAGTCAGGTATGTTATATTTCTATTGTAAATTGATTGAAACTTTATATAATGCCTTATTCCAGTGAAATGTGACTTGTGTAGTATTGATTATGCTCGTTTACGTGTGTGTCTGACTCAGTGTCGCAATGATTTTTCATGTTGATCTGATCACAGACACTTTAGTTGTCCCCCAAAATTACAAGGACATTAAATGGCAATGCACTAGAACAACTGTGGTGCCCTTGAGCCTATTTATCTTAAAAAATGTATGTTCCTTTATTGTTGCAAAAAAAAAAAAAAAACCTGATTTGACATATTTGGAGAATTAGAAAGATCTGCGAAATTTCAGTCTTGGTGAAATCCGAGTCATGTTTTATTGGTGTATTTTTGGCGAAAGAAAGAAAGAAAATGCTGTAAATGCTGATGTTAACGGGTGCAAATTTGTGATGTTGATGTATTGTACGAATTTTTCCAGAATGGCTGGTCTGGGAGGGATGCCAGACAACCCGGTAGCTTACTTCACTATGGAGGATGACTGGTAAAGTTGTTATGTCTTACTTAATCTTGAGTTGATCTCTTGTGTTGTTCTACAACATGAGTGTTCATAAGTAAATAGTACAATCCATTGTTGCCCCAATATTACTGAGTGCTGCATTACCCCTACCTAGGGTGCACTACAAACATTATTGTGTAATATGTAACAGCCATGGATAGATCATTTAATGCTATTAAAGAAATTATGTGTTCTGAAATGCACTTTTTTAAGTGGTTGGTAAATCTGATATTGTTTTTATTTGGTCATAACATCTGACAATAGAATTAGTTGTTTTTACATCATATACGTCAATTACAGGGATGAAGTGGATATTACGCCTGACGTCTGCCCTGTTGGACAGGTAAGATAAGATAAGATAAAGTTTTTTTTACAGTCGGTGGTGACAATAAAACAAAGAACATAAGCTACAGTAGCTTTTAACCGACAAAGAAAATAACAAAAACAACAAGATGACAAATATTTACAAATGATATGAGAAATGACATATAATGTTCTTAGTTAAGTAACAGGTTATTTTGTATAAAAAAAAATACAAGATTAGGTATAATTACAGGTATAAAAACAGGTATAATTATTCTAAATCTAATTTGTTAATGCATCGTTTTGCTGTTGAACCAAAATCAACAAATTTGTTTTGTAAATATGTACAGGTCTTTCTTTGCCTGTAAGTTTCTATAGTTTGCATTTAAGATTTGATTCTTTTTCCAGTATATTCTTATCAAATTCTTGGAACCAAGACAGCCTAGTGCAGAAAGGCTTTCTGTTGTTGGGATCAAGTTTTATGGATTTCAGCGAAAAGCTGTGTTTTACAACAATGATCTGTCTATCCAGGTAAGAAAAAAAAATCACACTTTGAGGAATGCATTGTGAGGATGATGAAATTTAGTGATAAAAGGTGGTTGGAAAGATTTTGTAATTTAAACTTGCCTAATGACAAGTTGGGAGTAGGCTTGTGTATAACATATATATTCACCAAAAGCCCTTGCATTGCTAACTTGTGCACTATTGAATGTTTAATAAATTTGATCACTTTCATTTTAAGGAAAATGAAGTCAACAGTGATTCGGCAAAACCAACTCCAACTGTGACGTCAGCTGAAATCATTCATCTCAAACTCTTAGATTTCTTGGTTGCACTGGCAAGAGACCAAACACCTCCCAAGAAATCGGGATCATCTAGGAAACCACAAGCCCTTGATATGGCGGAAATGGACATCAGTTTGATTTGGGAAGTTTACCAAGGTTACAAGGACAGGTGAGTGATTTCTGTTCCTAAGTAGCGATAGTGTGATGTCTTGTTCTAGCCTCTATTTAATAATGAATGAATTAACTTGTTTGATTCACCACAGAAATTGCCGAAATTTAACGCTGCAGCTGCTGCATGTGATGTTTCCTTTCCTAACCGAAGTTAAGGACCATAACCAGGTACATTTTTCATCACAGTTACCCCTTTATTGTCATATATTGATCCCAGGGTTGCTGTGAAGTTTTGAAATCTCAGTGAAGAGTGAGAGAATTTTGGGGTGACACAACTGCTCTAATATGTCTTTCACATCTAATACGTCTTTCATAACTGAATATTTTGGGGATTTTGACAATATTTTGGGGGAAGAGTAGCTCTGCTGTGAGGGGGGGGGGGGGTGACCCCCTCTAAACAGACCTTCACCAATCCCTGTGACCCTCTTCTGCAAAACTAATGCATATATAAAAAATCTGTCTGTACTTCTATTTATTCGGACAGATCAGACAACAACACTCTGTGCACATGAAGATGTGAAAGTGCTCTTTAATGTGATAGTTTTTGTTTTTGTACCAGGACCAAAGAGAGGCTTTCTTTGAGCATCTTTGTCGAACTGTTGATGAACCAGATGCTGGACTCGAGGAAGGCGACATCGCTGTGATTAAGCAAGTCATTATAGATGGTCAGTAAATGATTTACAACAGATCATTCTAATTCATCTCAAACCTTCCTGTGTTTTAATTGTGTCATTGTTCGGTGAATCTTCTGAATGTTATGGTAAACTACGTTGATGAGATTCAGAGGCAACACAGCAAGGTCTCGTTATGGACTTAATTATTTTATGAATTTATTTGTAGCGTATGTTTTAACTCTCAGTAAGTCAGCAAAAAATGTCTTTCATAGACATTGATACCATTATTAAATGAAAAAATGTGAATGAAGTAAATCATGTAAGGATTTCTAAGAACATTTGAAAATTCAAGTTATGAATGTTTGATTGTCTGTGCAGTATATCACCAATTTCATCAAGTGTACTTTAACTAATTACATGTATATTTCTATTTGACTTTCCAGGAGCCGCTGTATTCTTCCCTGACAAAGAAGCAAGAAGGAAGCAGTTGTTTAGCATGATGACTGACATTAATGTAAGGCTCTTTTGCAAGTAGAAGATTCATTGCGCTCTCCTTGATCTCTTCAGTTAGTATTGTACACAATGGAACTTGGCCTTGAGACTGCTATGTTAAATAACATCTATTCTTAGTTAAAGGTCATGGGCAATCAAAATCATACTTTTAGCGAAAATGTTCTTATCTGATAGCTATAAGTTCATTTATAAGGTCTGCAGTGAAAAAACTGACTTTAGCATAAATTTTACCAACAAAAAACGAAGTTTGCCGCACTCCCGCTCTTTTCGCGAATGTAAGGATCCAAAAACTGTAGTTCCAGTAAATGCCACCAGGGCCGTCCGTGTGACGTCAGAGTTGCTGCTGTTGAATGGCACACAGCATGGATAACCCTGGCAGCTTGGATGAGTTAAATGAATTTGATGCTATTATGACATCCAAATTATTAAGTATAACTTGGATCATATATTCATGAAGGACAAGGGCTAGCTTACATAATTTTACTGGTTATAAATATAATTATTATTTTTTTTTTTTCATGTATTTTTTCATGATGTCATTTGTGCATGACTCATAGTTATATATGTTTAAAATACAATAATTATTAATTCATATGCATTTCAGTAGATTATAGCAGTACTAATAATACTTATACAATGTGCAACTTTTTAAAATATTTTTTTGGTTACCAGGGTTCATTATAAGAAAATGAGAATATATTTATCAATCAGCTGATACCCTTCTAAATAATTGTGCGTATATATATATTCTTACAATTGATCTACATACATTCGAAATGTGGCTTGTGTTAACCTTTTCCCTACTGTTACCTGATTTCGTAGTAATATTCGTAATATAAATCAGCTTAAATTTTGAAATTTGGCAATTCTAGGAAGTTTTGTTTTAAATTTTGGACTTGGGGGGGGGGGGGGGGGGGGGTTGGCTACTGTTATTGATATACTGTGCTGGTTCTTAGTTGCTGATAATACACAATGGTGTCCTATTTCTAGACAGTTAATAAACAATGCCCCTCTAAGAAGCAGTTATGATTACATCATCATAATATTTCAAAGACAAGCTGTTCATTCCAGTTCAAAGTTTTGGGCAGACCACTGAGGCATGTCAAATTCTTAATTGGTAATTGCCTTGCAGACCCCCAAAGATGATTATATAAACAATTATAAAGATAATCATCTACATTCTAATTAAATGCCAGCATGTTATAGAGATAGATAAGAATAAAATACAAATATCACCAAAGTAAAATAAAAGCTTTATCAGGGTTGTGTTGCCTATGAAAATACTGATCATAATTTAAACTGTAAATAATTAATAGGACATAATGATTTTGCATTCTGATATCAATAGACATTACTTTTTATTTCACGTATATATACAAATTTATGTGAAACCATGTTGAATCACTTATCTATGAAATACTATTTAGGTCATATGACCTAAATTCTAAAAGACTGCCATAAAATCAGGCTTGCTTACTCAAAATGAAAGTGACTGACTTTATTATGTTGTTTCATGATAAATAGGTTGTTGCAGGATCAGACTCTCTTATTCATCTCCTTTCATGCCATCCAGTTAATTATGATCTTTATTTACATTTTACATGCTTGAAACATCATAAAATGTCTAAATTTATGTGGTTGTGCTTTTTTGGGGTTTCATGGCCATAAATAATATAGAATTATAGTAGGCTACTAAGTAAGAGAAAAACGTGAACAATTATCACATTTTCCAAAACAATATCTCATCTACTATTACCTACATGCATGAGAAAGAAAGAAGCCTAAATTAACCCTTGGTGCTTGCACTTCAATAATTTTCACTGTTAATTCATACTTTTCTTTCATAATTATCAGTATTAAACTTATTTTCTCCCTGGAATAATTGATAAACCAGTAGGCCTACAAACTAATTATTCCGTTAACATCACTAAACAATGTCATAATGACTATAATCCACAAATGTGTCAGTTCCCATATATTCAGTATACTATTTCCACAGTGGATGGAGCCTGCAGCAGCAACTCTGACGTCACTGCCTCAGTTGACCCAGTTACGCTTCAGTGATCGCACCCAAAATGCCGTTGTGTGAATTGGCGTAAATAAACGCTAATATCTTTTTACACCAAAGTCAGAATTATGTGAAATTCGGAATTCAAGTTTCTAGTATTCTATGTCGCATACTGGTAAAGTTTGATTTTGATTGCCCATGACCTTTAAGGTGACTAAATTACAATGACGTATTAATGTTATTGCAGCCTGAAACAAGGGTGCTTTTAGTTTTTAGATAGCGAGTGTTGTGGATGTGAGCCTCAGAGCCATAACTGAGGCAGTTTAGAGTAAATGTGATTCTGATTAGTAGTTATACAGTTCCTAGGTGTTCATATATGACGTGTGTAGATGCCTTTTATTTTCAGACAACAGCAGAATGTCAATCTGTAGCCCTGATCTTCCACTCACTTTGTCAGTTCTTCAGCATTGTTGACCCAAGTGGACTTCTTGATCTTCCAAGCAGCCCAGATGAGGTATGTAACTTCTTTTTTTCAGCTTAGAATTTTGCAAATAGATTTTTCCAAAATAGATATTTTATGGCTATGATGTTGTCAGACTATAAATGACTGATTACTGATTAATGCCAAACACTAGTTCTATGAAACAACAAGAAACTTGCTCAAGTTCTGTGAGCAACAGAAAGATGAATTTAACCATCCTCTAAACCAGTGCTTTGTTTATCTGAGATGTGGTAGAAGATAAGATCGGTCACGCATTGCGCACAAGCAGTCATTTGTTCAGTCTATTGTCTGATTGTTTTAATGCTTGACCGGTAGTTAATTGTTGATTGCCTTTATTGAGGACTTGTGCCTATTGGCACCCAGCTCACAAGTGCAGACAAGTCAGTCAGTTTCACTGTTAATGTACATTGGCAACATCTATAGGCATTTACGAAACTGTAAGTGCTCAGCGAGTACTCTTTGTACTTATTACAGACTAATCATTACAGCAAATGTCCATGTTGTCATTATAAAGGATTACCTTAGTGTTGTAATTAAGTTAGGGGTTTGACGTTGCAAATTGAGTTTTCATGGACAATTTTAGGTGTCTTGTAAATAGTCTGTTGTATAGTTACAACTGCATTGGTTTCATATTGCGTCATTTTCAGAGTTTTGACATGGGACCAGTTCTCGCTGTCATGGATATGTTGATGTCTGTGGCATTCAGGGATTTCACAAATGCCCTTGAAGAATCTGAACTGACGGAGCAAGCCTCTCACTTAGTGCATCTTCTATGTTCTCTACAAACGAGCTTGTTAGTTTGGGTGCATCAGCGCACCGAAGGACAAGCTTGTTCTGTTGCAGAGGAAGTTCTAGTCAAATGTGAGTTACGTCCTATGGATCATATATATTAATGAGTACAATCAAATGAAGTGATTGCTGAATGCCTGCAAAATTTCATAGGCCATATTAAGCCAATCAGTTCATTCAGTATGTGGTCATTGTTAATATTTTGAAAAATGATCCTAATGATACGGCCGTTTAGCACAGTTATTGACCTAATGAACCTTTGGCAGGTTAAAGCTGATTATTTATTGTAATTTTTTTAATTTAGATTTTGCCCTAATGAGTGAGAAACTGAGTAGGGCCCTTGAGAATCTAGTCACATGTCACCAAAAATGGGAGGTGGCTGCTTGTCAAGGAGACATTACTAGGAAAGATAAAGTTAATCGCCCAGCCACTCTAGAGAATTTGAAACCCAGTGCATCTGGAGTGAATGCTGGTGTTACGAATGATGTGAAATCTCCAATGAAGCAAGTTACGTTCAAAGCGGATGCAGAGGTTGAGAAAAAAGAGGATGAATGTGGTGCTGCTGCTGAGGTGGAATCAAAAGAATGTGACGTTGAGAAATCCAAACAAGATTCAGACGAGTCCAAACAAGAGTCGGACAAAGAGGAAACAAAGGAAGAATCAGTCTTGGAGTCGAAAGTTGTAAGTAGCTCAACTTTTTTCGTTGAATGTGTATTCATCCATACAGTTGAGTGATTAGATATGAAACTCCACATCAAAATTAACGGTTTCAGTACTTTACCTACTTATAGCTTTGAAGTCAAGATTGCGTCAATTTTTGATTGTGTAATTTGTTTTTCCCCAGACTGAAATGCTAGCCAAACTTGAGAAGACCTTTCTGGCTACTTCTGTGAGGCAAATGGTAAGCATATTAAACCATGTGAGGTTTACACTTAAGAACCCAGTGTTATTTTAGATCCCCTTGTTTCATATAGTATGGAACACTGATTTGGAATGTTGTGCATTGTTGCAGTTATTGATTGTCAACATGATGTGCAACCAACTGTCTTCATTGACTCGAGTTGAGATTTTGAAGAGTCTGATGCCAGTCCTGGAGAGCATGAAGGCTGTGGCAAGAAAAATGTCTAACGTGTGTTACACAGTGAGTGTTGATGAGCTTTTTCTGACTGAGTATTTTGCACCTTTCCAGTATTCTGTTCACTGTAATAAGGTTGTTGATTCAGATATGATATCGGTGTTTAGGACAAATTGTGCAATGAATTAAAGAATTTAGATTTAACCTATGTTTGTCTCTTGCAGATTGATAGTGCAGAGTGGGATCAAATTCAGTGCGGAGAAGTTATACTGAGAACTTGGGAAGTTGAATCTATGCATAATTATGAAAACAATCAACATAACACTGAGGTAATCTCCATTTATACTGTTTGCCTTACTAGGCAATTCATTGTGTGTTGTTCTAACCAAGTTGCATGTTATTATAAGTTTTAATATAATATTTAAGTCACACTTGCAGGTGTTCAGCTGTCCTGGAGCATCAACTTTCATAGTTGATTTTGACCCCAGATGTGAGACAGAAAAGAGGTATTTTGTTCTACCTAAAGTTGTGAATTAAGCTTTTTTTTATCCGAAAACCCATTGTTTTTCTGATTTCCTGATAATTTTTCACTAATTTATTACAATGAGAATATCTGTTTTGCCCCCACAGGTATGACTACCTTGAATTTACTGATTCTCGGGGAGTCAAGTCGCGGTATGATCAGAAGGTGGGAAACGACAAGTGGCCAACAACAGTGACGTTTAAAGGAGGTCACCGTCTCCGATTTCTGTTCCATTCAGACAGCAGCAACAATGAATGGGGCTACAAGTTTAGGGTGAGACATGTAACTAATGATTTGTGATATTTTTGTCACATTTTTGTCACATTTGTGAATAATTTATAAAAATGTCACAGAATCGTTTAAAATGAGGTTTTTATCATAGGTGCTGATTATCATTATTTCTTTATGTTCTTTGTAGGTGACAGCACTAGGGTGTCCTGATATAACGTTGAACTGGCTGTTTGATCTTGAACTTAGTTTATGCAAAGTCTGTGGAGCTTATTCTGGGGCTACATTAGATTCAAAACTAGGTAATATATATTACCGGTTTGAAGTCTGTAAATCTTGTTAATAGTTTGTGTCAGAATTTGTTGAGTTGTTTTGCTTTTCTTGGATATAATCGTAAATTTCTAATGTTTCTAGTAACACCAAAATTGAAAAAACCAGAGGCAGTTGGGGAGGAAGGGGAAGCAGATATGCACAAGTCCGAGTTATGGACAACACTGTTCCGAGGTGGATATATGGCAGGCAGACTACAGCGATCTTTGTCGGGAAAATTTGTACGGTCAACAAATAAGTTTTCTGTAATGTCTACTTGAATGATCAAAGATTTGACACTCACATTTGTGAAAACCTTAACAATGTTTATTTTCAGATGACTGATGAGGATGAGGTCGCAACAGTGTTTTTGTTGGACATGGTTGAAGGATCAGACAAAGGCGCAACACAAAATATGGAAGCTGAGTTTCTCAAAAAGTAGGTTCTACAATTATCTGTTACATCATAAATTTTGGTCACTCGAGAAATGATGAGTCATACTTAATTGGTGATTGATAGTACCTATTGGCATTGCCTTGAAACTTCTAGGGCTGGATTTTGTTGCTGTATTTACAGGTGTCAATCCCAGTATGGAATGCCAGATATAGGTGGAGCTGATGTCACTGAAACCATAACCGCTATTTTTGCTGCTTTGCTGTGGCATACCCAACATCTGCGAGACGAAATTAACAATTATGGTATACAATATTCATTTATAAGTTGGGATCATTGTATGTAGCTCAAATTTTATGAGCATCGCTGTGCATTGATTGACAATGCCTTTAACAACATTGTGACTGTGTTCCAGTTCAAAAGAAAGGAGAAGGAGGCATCAAAGATGGGATTTTGCAAACTTATAGTGCTGCCGAATCATTAAGGACCATTTTGGTAAGTAAATAGAGAGAACTATAAGATAAAATATACGTTCATGTATTTAGTTGGTGATAATTGACATCGATATTTAATTACTTAGTACCTTAAGGCATTTTCTTAAGGCCTGTTATTTTTGATATGTGTTTATTCTTCCATGACAGAATTTTCTCAATTTTAATGATTATAAAAATAGATTTTGACATGACTTCTTCACTGTAACTCTCAATGATTGATGTTAAATCTGTCTTAGGTTGAGCAGAGGCAGCAGTGGAATTTGGCTCGCAGTCAGAACACATGCAGTTCGGAAGAAGTGAATCCAGGTTAGATTGTAGCTGGATATATTCGTAGAAAGTAATTTATATAACTTTTTTTTCTTTCTACAATTTCAAGTTTGCATTCTTTTCCAGTGGCCCAATGCAAGGAGAAGGCCTTGTTCCTCTTGAAATTTGCTGGTCTGACGAAATTACCGTCAAGAAGTGATGTGAGGTTTTTTTCAAGTTTCTCCATCAAAAATAACAATATTTAGAATAACAGTTGAACCGCACTATTAAGAACACTGGGTCTTGAAAATCGCTGGGCTTAATAATGAATAGTGAGAAGGTCCACACAAATGTTTGTTTATATAGTTTCTTTTTTTTAAACTAATTTTCTGTGGCATTTTCAGAGTCGAGGGAAGCTAGCCAGGAGAATCAGCACAGTGAACAGACTACCAAATGCTTCCCAAGGTCGATCAATAAAGGTAACATCACAAGTTGTCCTTCCCTGATATACATGCTTCAATGTTTCTTATCACTGCGTATTGTGACAGTTGTATTATATTTCACTAGATGGAGGGCATATTTGAGAAGTATCCAGCGTTTCAACTTGTTTTGGAGTTCGTTAGTGACCCCAAATGGTCTTTATCAAGGTGAGTGTGTGGCTGCTAATATTGAAGTTAACTTTTTTTGAAGATATGAAATGATTGTGTAATACAGTACCGTCTCAACGCCTCATCGTCTTGTGCACATGATTGAACAGTTTTTCATTCCAGAAGCATTGAGACAATAATGAAAAAACCATGTTAGGTCGATATTGATAGATAGATTGTTTATTTCAAGTGCACAGAAACAATACAGTAAATTTACATATATTTTTTTGGATTGCTATTGCTTGGGGAAAATTGCAAAGACTTCATGTCTGTATTGTAATTACCTTTGTTGGAAAAATTATATTAAATAACTGTTTAAGTTAGGAAAATAGATATATAGGGAGTTTATTGACCTGTTTGTGGGTCATTTCAGGGTGCAAGAAATGCTGAAGAGAGGGTCAAACCAGGCCAAAGCTGTCTCTCAAGTTTACAGTTTTGCGGCAGACTTCCTTGAGTTGATGTCTGATGGGCATGTGTTCCAGGTTTGTGCTTTTACCTAAATATCCCTGAGAATGCTGCAATAATTAAAGCATCGTCAAGTCAGATGAGTACTTTAATTGTGTAAAGATTAAGGTCAATGATGCCCTTGATTGTGAGTTAGTTATTTTAGGGATGTTCTTATGTGGTGATTTATAAGGGAAAATGTAAAGTATAGTCAGAAATATTGTTAGTAAAAAAATTGCGCACTTGTCATATTTTCAATGCTTGTATTTACTCTAGATGTGGATATCTTCAGTAGCTAAAAAGCAATCTGTGATTGTTTCAGTGACCCTTCTCTCTAATTATTTGCCATAGTTTAACTATGTTGCTCGACATCGGTTGAGAATGGTACAGCCTTTGTGAATTATTACATGATCTCCTTGTATTTCTTTTCCTACACAGTCTCCCTTTTTCTGTTTGTTTACTATTTAGATCCCTACTGTGCTGTATCTGCAAGAACTTCTTCGTCACCAGATAAACTTCGCCAAACACTACGCGGATGACCTTGAAGGATGTGGCCTTGACCTTGAATCTCGGGTCAGAGGGTCCTATTATAAATTTGTCAAGTGCTTGGTAGATGCATTGAGAGCAATGACTCGATCTAACTTGAAAAAGTAAGTTAAATGAAAATAAATATATTCTTATATATGAATTACTATCAAAAGTATTTAGGAATAGGCTTTTATTATATTTTTATTAGTGGCACAGTATAGCCAAGCATGAGCATGTTGCTCTTATGCCTTATATACATCATTATGCATTGTCCAATTTCCATTGTTAGTCACTTATTTCAAAGGTTTTGTTAAAAATGTAATGTTCTGTGCCCCGTTGGAATGGAAAAGCATGGTATTTTGATGATATTATTGTAACTTTAGACTTTGCACATAATAATGCTCTTGCAAAGTGAAATATGCTGTTATGCTGTACAGTACAGTTTGATACTTTTCTGCTTTTCAGGACTGTTGTGTATGCATATGATTACATCCAGGCTTGCACTCTCCACTTTCTTGATATCAAATGGCAGGTAAGATATGATTGTTTGACGTAGTACTTCAATTAAAGTGAATTCCTAGACACATCTATTATCATCTTAATTATTGTATGGAAATTTGATTTATTTCAGCCATTTGATCTGTTCTTTTTGGATGAGCTTGAAATTCCGGAATTCTTTGTCTCTCTGGCAAAAGGTACGTACCTTGAAAGGAAATGCTTTTAGGCTTTTGATATCAAAGTTATCCATTTTGATTTAAGGAAGGTGGCTCAGACTCTTGTTTTATTCTAACTTTTGACACAGTCAATAATCAATGCACAAGACTCTCTATGTAGCCATATTTATGAAAAGGAAATTAGATTGTGGTATGAAGCGAAAAGAATATGACACTGAAGCATTCTTTTGGTTCATGTGTGCCGTGAAAGATAAGTCTGAATTGAATAAGGTGATAAGAATGCAGAAAAGTGGCTGAACTGAAACATTTCTACAGGATTAAAATGGCATGCTTCATTGTTTTTTTGCAGGAAGTGTTTCCATGCGTGAAAAACTGGTTGGGGAGATAGATGAAGATGCGGAGGTTGCTCTTTACGTCCAGGAGATGGAGTGGTTACAAGAATGCAAGAAGGACTTCTACAAATGGTACGAAAGAGGACGCAATTGTGGAGAAGTTGGTAAAAAGGTGTGTGTCAATGTTGCCAGATAAATGGGAATGGTAAAACTGAGAAAGTGCTGTTGTATAATACAGTCAATTCCACTGATAACAATTTATCTATGATAAACAAATTCTAGAGGCAAGTAAAATGGGGTAAATGTGTAATGGTGTGGACTCAAAGCCTTAATTATCCTCTCATCATTACGTCTGCCTCTGGCAACTGGTCATATAAGCTGACTAAGCTTCAGACCCAGTACCATAGAGACAGATATCACAAAGTGGTCAGATCAGATTCTGTGCCTTATTTTCGTTTTCTTTCTATTTTACAAACAGCCCACATAATCCCCATATAAATACAGTGAAACCTGTGTAAATCAGTCACCACAGAGAATTGATCAAGTTGACAGGTGGCCTTTAATAAATCTATTAGTAAAACATTGAATGAACAATGGGGAGACAATATATATGACGTCATCAAACAAAACTTATCTGCTATGGTGTCAGTGACCTCTTGTGGTATTTTTCCTCCCCATTGAACGTACAGTCTAGGGAAGTGGGAAGTAGTTTTTTTACTGCAGGTGACTGTTCTATTCGTTATGGCAGGGTTGACTCTACATACACGGATATGACTGCTTCCGTGACATGTTTGTAGCAGACTGTAATCTTCTATTGTACTTTCATTTTAGACCATGCAGATGTTCGTAGCCAAATACTGCGATCTGCTGGAGGTGGAGATAAGTTGTGATGGTTGTGGGGTCACCTTGCCGGGTCGACGGTATCGTTGTCTGCAGTGTGAAGATACAGACCTGTGTGCAACCTGTTATGCTGGTAAGAAATAGTGTTTTTATCCTGCCTACTCGGTATATTAAGTTGGTTTATCTTGTATGGATGAATACATTTAGCTAGATTCGAAGAATTTTGGATGTGACTTACCTTGATAAATGGTAAAAATTTCTAATATCAGTTTAGAAAAATGGATTGAACAGTGACTGATTACTTGATAGTTTATCTTACTAAAGTGTGGGCATTGTTTAATTTTAGGTGGAGTGAAACCACGTGGAGAGCATGTTGATGACCATGAGATTGTACATATGATGTGAGTCAAGTCTAAACACATTAGTGAATGTTTCTGTAAAAGTTAATATATTCAGAAAAAGTCCGGTATTGGGGACCCAAATTTATGACCATATTTAGCGAGCATTGTTGCCAGGCCTATGCCATCAAATGCTTGAATTCAATGTGTGATTACACAAACAAACGGCAGCAGTGATCATTTTCAAGGCAATAACGCAGTTTATCATTGTTTATTTTTTTATTTTTCAAACCCCCTGCTACTCTACTTAAATGTTATTCTTATTGTGAGCCAGAACAAAATTTCATCAAAAAAACAGTAATTATTTCCATATGGGCATAACTTTGGATCCGCTATACTGCATTAAACCCATAAATTCAACTAGTCTCTTGCACATGGATGTATGCTTTTTCACTCCAGGTACAAATGTGACGAATGCCAGGCTTTCATAGTTGGGACCCGCATCCACTGCAGCACCTGTGAGGATTTTGATCTTTGTTTGGGATGCCATAAAATGCATCATTTCCCTGCAGGGTATGTTACCAAAGACTACTGTAAAATGTGATATGTATCTCTCTCATGCAGGCTATGGAAGCCTGTCTTTGATATGACTTTTCTGACTCGAATATGGTGTTGCTCATCATTTTTAAACAAAATTGAAATGTTATCCTAAGTAATACACTCCAATGGCATTCTCGGTGTTTATGTGATGGTATTTTTTGGCATTATATGAACTTGAAGCTCGTTTTTCAGGCATGATGCGGACCACTTCGTGATCAGAATACCAACTGTGAGATGTAAGTTGGGCTTGTAGAAGTTTTTTGCTTATGCTTTATTTGAAATAGATTAGCAGCAAAACCTTATAACTTGTCATTCTGTGACTTCAAACTATGCTGTAGTATCACAAATCTAAAGTTTTTGCTTGTGTTTTCTTTTCCCATTCAGTGAAATTAAACAAGGAATCGGATACATCTCTTCAGAGCTATGTGCACCAACATGTATGGTTACTATTCAGCTCACTGGCGCTCTCAATGGCTAACATCATTTACAGCAGTGGACGTCAAACAGCCACCGACTTAGACGGGGATTATACCAAAGTTGCCATAAAACTCCACAATTCATGCATGAATCTCTCTTTCCATTGCTTGATGTTGGTCTCTGCACAAGATGACGCTGGTAAATTTAACTGCTTTATTGATTTCCAAGCATTGCATTGTTCCAAGTCTCTAATACCACAAAAATATACAATTTGAAATAAATGAAATCGTCTCACATAAGCTCAATCAATGTAGCAAATTTTCAAATAGACGTCCAAGTTTCTATGCCTCAGCCTCTTTTGCGTGTTGAGATAATGTTCAATATTCTCTAAAAACTGTTGAAGGAGTGGCTGATGACTGCTAATGTGCATGATGTACACTTTCTTAGGTTTTCTAGTCCAAATATATCCGTGGCATATGGATTTTTTATTCCTATTTGAATGTTTGAAATATTTTGGATTGCACACACTTGTATGACCAAGTTTAAGTGTTCTAGATATTTACTATATTTATGTTAAATCTAAGCATTGTGAACCCAGTTTTGTCTTTAACCCACACTAAGGCACATTTGATTTCTTTGCAGATGGGGATATTTTGAGTGACTTTCAAAGTCGACAACAGAGAGCTTTTGCCGTTCACTCACAAGAGAGAATCATGGGACTGCTTGGAGCAATGATCCCACCAGAGAACAAAGCAAATATTTCCGAAGATGTTAATTGCACTTTTAAGTCTGTGGAGTTCTTCAAGCTGCTCTTTACTATTGCCATGTAAGAGAGACGACACATACTTGATGCTTTTTTCCGCTTTATTGCTTATTAATTTTGACAGAAGGCATCACAGGGACTCTCATAATGTCACTTTTAAGGAACCTTGATCAGCATAAGTATGAATTTTTAGTCTAAAACTAAAGACAGCTTCAGCCAGATATGAACACAAATAGGGGAATTTTTTTTTTCCAAATGCTGAACTTTCTTTGGCAAAAAACTGTAACAAAGTGTTGAAAGTGTGTGGGAGTAGCACCTAAATTTCTTTGCTTACAGTTAGTTTCATAAAATCTGGTCGACTATATGCGTAAACTCTCAACATATGCACCAAACTGCTGCATGTACTTCTAGATCCGGCTTTGAGTAGCCAACTAGAGCCAGACAGTTCTGTTTAATTGCAAGTAGCATCGTATAGCAGAAGTTGTCTAGCTTTGTCTAGGTTCAATTTGACAGGCTGTTTGTAATGAAACTAACTGAATATCACAAAACATCTTAATATTACAAGTCCCCTCAACTTGTTTTCAATTGAAATATAAACTCACATCAGAGAAAATCATCTTTACATGAAACGCATTTACAGACTCAAAAGAATACCTTCATTGTATAGATTTACTAAGTCCTAATAATTTAAAAACAGAGGTTCAGTGTATTATGCTGCAGTTCATTTTGAAATAGGTGAAATGATTCAAGATTCATTTTCATCCATGGCAGGGAGTATAGGCCTTTACCAACAAATTATACTAAATTGTAATTGAACAGGTGAATATTAAGAAGAAATAATTGACATATCAACATTAGAACAAGTTAACTAATCAAGTTATGGAAGATAGAAGAAATAAATATAAACATAAAAAAACTATAATGGATGTGATAATGACTATATTATGATTCCTGTCTCTCCAGGGGTGAAAGTGACCATGAAGCAAACACAAAACACATGACGATGGATTTGATAGGTCAACTGTTAACGAAAGGGACTGTATCTTGCGCTGTATGTTCATCTCATTAATTATTTTCATTATCTGATGTGGCCCTTATGAAAAATACTGTGCAAATACAATTCTTATTTTGTGCTGTTTTGAAGGTTTGCGATGAAGCAATCACAATGGCGAAAAATGAACCTGTTCCTGAAGATGCAATGCCTGGTCAACACACTGCCAAATTACTGTTTAGTTATGGTGCTAATTGTTTGGAGAAGTATGCTTTTTTATGATATTGCTATCTTATGTAGAATTGCTATTATCTTTTGAACTTCATGACAACTTTTTTTACCCTGAATAAATGCCAGTTTATCAGCTTTAAAAAATATATATATCTTAATATTTACCATTCTTACAGAAGTGGGCTGAATTGGGCAAACTCAATGGCCAGTATTTTACAGCAATTGTTAGGATGTTCAGCATGGAAAGATGTTTTACTTTCGCAGCTGGTTAAAAGTATCAACATTTTGATTGAGGTAAGTTTCAGTCAGGGCATCATAGTTCCCTGACCTGTGAATAGTATCGCTATCTGTGTGTATTATTTTGCTAAATACTCGAGTTGCTTGATGTTGCTAACTTTTCCTGAACAGGGATTCATATAATTCTTTACTGAAAATCCTTTGAAAAAGTTGAACCTGAGATTCATACAAATGTTATTTCTTAATTAACTCGCCCTATGGGGATGGGAAAAAAACTACCAGACGGTACTGCCACTGAAGCCGATAAAGCACAATTAGGTGATGTCATCATTGAATGTACACAAGAATGAGAATGACATCACTGAAAAGATGACAACATCAAACAATGGTTATCTACTTCGGTAGCACTGACCTCTGGTATTACCTTTCCTCCAATGTGTTGCCCTCTGGTGATAATTCTCTTCCCCGGGCCATTTCGGTGTATCGCCTATCACATGTACACGGAATACATTTTGGGTAGCATTGTGAATCCTTAGGATAATCCTGTGAATTCAGAGTTGAAGGTCTGTATGAAATGTTGACTGGTGAATGAATTTCAGAATCCAATGGCATTTCAACCAGCATTACCGGAGAGCATGAAAGACACGACACTGGTCAGCAAACTGGACTTGATGAATTTGCTGATTTATCAGAAAGGACTTACAGGGGACAAGGCTCAGGAAATTTGGTAAGAGCACAGTTATTGTTAATTTCACATAAGTTATGTGAAAGACATAAATATGTGGCAGACATGTATTATACTGACAGAATCTGGTAGATAGAGACTTTCAATGAAGATCCTGCAAGTCCACACCAGCAGTTAGGGTATATATTTGAACTTTTCACTTTAAGCAATTATAGAGGGCTGTTCTATTTAGAATTAAATTTTAGAAAATTTCCAAGGCCTCTGCTTTTTTATTAATTTTTAATACCCCAGCATTAGAGGCATAACACTGCTGTAACATTCCTCAAAATTTGTTAGTTTAATTGCCGTCAGTAGACATTAAAAGTGGTCACAACTGTACTGAAATCACCCAATGCTTTAACCATTTTTGTTCTAGGAATTTGGCATCTTCGGATGGTGAGAGTGCAGACAGATGGGGGTTCGCCCAAGCGCTGAGACTCTGTGCAGACGTGAAAAACGGAAAGGAGTTGCCAAGAGCAATTCTCTCTGCAGACAGCCAATCTGTAAGTATTCGAATAATCGTATGTCATGTTGTAATGCTCATATTGTCTTTTACTGCAGCAATGCAGTGATTATCAACTGCACAGTGCACACTATGGTTTGCTATATTTCTACCTGAAAAATGTGTTTTGAATGGAAAAGCAACTGCTGGAGGCACATGTCATGAATGAGAGAGAGAGAAATTTTTTAAGGCATACAATTAGTATCTCATCCCACAACAGAAATATACAACTGTTTAGATGACCAAAGCACTGATATATATGCAGTCACCTGGATATGAATCATAAATTACAAAAATCTGTCCGATTCTGTACATCCAAACTAATGATGTATTACAGACTTATGACTAATCCTAAATTGTTTCTTTCGCAGAAATCCGCTTTATCATCCATATTTGCCTTGTTTGTGGTCGCTGGATTCCCGGAGGTAAGTGCTCATTGTGTGATTTATACAATATACTAACATTCAAGGTACTGTTGTGTTTGGTTTCAGCTCAGTGTAGGGTGACTTAAAAAACATTTTTTTTTTTTTAAGGTACTTTCTGTTGGATCCCAAGTGAGGTACACTGATGTGGCCAACGAAACTAAAAATGGGGTCGTTTTGAAGCACTTCCCAGACAAGAACCAATCATTAATAATCGACAAGAAAAGTCGCAAAAGATTCATGGTGAGTTACAAAATACTGGTCACTCAAGCTTTGAAAGAAGTATTTTGAACCAAGTAAATGCATTCGCTGTAACAGGGATTGTAGAATTGCGTGGAAGGCTTATATAGCCAAATTCCCGTCTTGTGATAGCTCCCTATAGTGGGTTTGATTTGATTAGTACCAGCACTGAGTCAAGTTCTGGAGTAGAAAATACTTTAAAGTACCTTTTGTTTGACTTTCAACCCAAGGTCAATGATGAACATGTTCAGTGCCAACGTCATGAGACACAAGTACTTGATCCTGAACTTATTCAAGCATTTGTCAAGGTCATTCACATCATTGCAGCCAAGGTCAAGCAAGGTCAGTGGTTGAATTCATTTTGAATGTAACGTTTTTGCAGTGTAGAATAGAATTACTGACGAGAATTGTGTGACAATTCCTTAGTTATCATTGGAAGGATAATGACGTTGTCATCTTACTCAGTGTATAGTGTCTCTAACCATTGTTGGTTCTCGTCAAAAGGAGAAAAACTATACCACTTCAGAGAATTTTCAGATTTGTGTATCAGAATTTCATTTTCATTTCACAGGTAAATCGTCAGAGGAGTCTGTGAGCACTGAGCACACCTGGCTGCTCTACTTGGCTCTCAAGGCTTTACTCCACGTCTTGCAACAAGAGACTGAAGTTAAAATTCCTGATCTCTTCACTCCCCAGTTTATTCAATGTATTGTGCATTTGGCGAGTCAATCCAGTTCCTTCAGCAAACAATGGCTTCTCAAGGACTTAGAGGTGGGTGTCCTTTTTTTCTTTGCTGTATATCACACTTGGCACACCTTTATTGAAGGTCGTGTTACCCTTGAGACATTGATTGTTATTAAAGTTTTGTTAATAGATGTTAAATCACTTGATGACCTGGAGCACTTTTTAGACTATCAAAATCCTCCCCCCCCCCCCCCCCCCTTTTTTGACAGCGCACTGATACTAATCATGCATTAAGCATCAAAATTTTGTGACATTAATTTCATGCAGATAACTGAAATGATAGATGTCAATATCTGTGTATAGATTTAGTTCACAGTTTAATGTGGAGATTGTGATATCATTAAATGCAGCCGTTATTGCATGAGATTATATTGTAATCTATGTATGATAAAACGCTGTAACCTTTTCTTGTACTTAGTATGATTGGCTTGTTTGGAAATTCAGATCCTCTCCCTGAAGCTATACACTGGAAGCAAACTTCAGGATGAAATACCAGAGAAAGACAAATTGAAAGATAAAGATAAAGAGAAAAATAAAGAAAAGGAAAAATCTACGGAACCCAAGGTGACTGAGGAAATTACTGAATCTGGTCTTCTTTCTATGCAGGACTTGACGCACCAAGATAGACTCTTTTTCTATGTGAGTATATCCTAGGAAATCCGGTATCATACAAGGTGAAGCTGTGCCACTGTTAATAGATTGTCATAAGGAGTACATCTTCATATGTTTAGTGTATGTTATAAATTATAAGTTCATTCATTCTGACTGTCTTGTCTTATCCTAAATGCGGACACCAAGAAACAGTACCCCTGGTGTTGATAACTTGTAATTATGTGACACATCGCCCCCTAACAACCGTTCAAGAAACTAGAACTTTGCTAATTTGACCACTTGGGCCAGGAACTATATAGATGGTCGCATTACCAATGTTGAAGTGTATTATGATTAGTTAAGGGTGAGTAAATGAACATATGAAGTGAACGTATTCAAGCATCATGTTATTGTACCTTACACTTTTTATTTTATTTCAGACACTAAATGAGTATCTGAAAATTCCTTTACCCATGTTGCGAGCAATATATGAGTTAAATGGCAAAAACGTCAATGCTGTGCTCGTCAATATCCAGAGCAGGTTAGTGTGAATCCCAAAATTGTTTGAGGCTGCTTTAGGTATATTAGCATTACCGAGTTTTAATGAAAGTTATTTAATTAATTGAATGAAATACAATTAAATAAATAGAAATAGGTGATGATTATCATATGTTCTGGTTTATTTTAAAGTATGGATGGAGAGGTGTTCCAGCCATCAGCAGAACTTGAAGAGGAGTCAAAGAAATGGTTAGTTCATTAACAGAGAATGGCTATCTAGGGCCATCTGAAATTAATTACTTGGTTCTCAGGCCCGCCCACATTAATTTTGATTCCACATTGGCCCTTTTTTTGCCTAAATAAACAAGAAAATAAAAATTCCAACCGCTTTTTAAAAATTACTTTTGGTGGCAGCACATGTCGTCGGCACCAGCTGGTGGAAATTGCAATGGACACCAGTGGCAGAAAATGTAACTTTAAATCTTTCTCAATTGCAATTCACATTTTCACATCTTATCTTTGGGAATTGACTTGGACCTGCAGTTTAAAAGAAAAAACCTTGGAATAAAAAAAAGGAGTGTAATGGCTATGTTATGATTGCGCGCATACTCTCAGTACAATGCTTTAATATTTGAAAAAAAGGACCTCCCTAGGGTCATCATGAATTTTCACCAAAAATGGCCTGAGAACCAAGTAATTAATTTTAGATGACCTAGTTCAAGGTTAATTAGCTTGAGATGATACAGAGTAAATGACCTTGATAAAACTAGACTAAGTTTGGTGTATCTTGACATCAGTAGGAAGTAGAAATACTGGTAAATATTGACTGAATCAGAATCATTAATTACATCACAAAACTGTATTATATATTTATTGTGATGTGGTGACTCATTAGACAAATCATTGTCACCATCAACGAGTTACCCTGAAAGGCATAGAACAAACACACACTTAAACAATTATTAACTAAAATAAACCAAATATTTTGAATAATGAATAATATCAATATTTTCATGTTTGTGTTACTGTTGTTGAATTTTGTGAGTTGTCTTTAAAGGGAGTCAGCAGCAGAGAGTCAGGGTATCTTGAACATCTTAGAAGGAGTCATTGGTGATGTAGCAGAAAGTCAGAAAGATGAACCAAAGTAAGTCACAAGTTCTGTGTTTATTTGTTATTTTTAATGATAATATAATTCAATGACTTGTTGATCTGTTTGCCTTCCGTTGTGTTTGTCAGACAATGACATGAATAAAATTTAGTGAAATTTATGGATAAATGTTATGTCTTTCCTTTATTTATTCAGATCTGTAGACACAGCTGAACCTGAACAAACGGAAGAGAACCAGAAATTGATAGCCTCGTCAAATGATGCGAATAAAGAAACAAGCAAACAGAGAAAGACATACAGTGCTGCTCTTCTGAGAAAAGCCAGGGAGACTCATGGCCAAGCAGAGTATAAAGTCTACCTGCGAAAGGTTGGTTTGCAATTTAAGAGTAATGGCATTTTCCGTTCTCTTTGAGAATTAGCAAGTTGGTTGTGTTCTGTTTCACTCATGTAAATATTGGCTCCATTTTGTCAGATGGGTGCTAAAGTGATTTCAAAATAGGATGTCTTGTCAACTGTTTATTCATTATTTTTTTAATGTAATGGCTGCACTTTCTCGACATAGCTGCAAGTGATTTGGATAACAGGATTTTGAACTTTTATTCCAGGTCAATATGGCAATAGCAGTTCAATATGCACGTCAGCTTCTGACTAAGCTTCTGGCTGATTGGCCAGGAGATGGTCATGTGATCACTGCTCAGCTGATTGGTTGCCGTGACAGCACCCAAGTGCCATATATTCTGGATTTCTTAAACACCTCGGACAATAATGTCTTGTTTAAAAAGGTTAGTACATCAGAATTGCTGTTTTTTTTTAATATTTTCAACACACTTCATCATCCAGTGAAATGCATAATTATTAAATACAGGTTGTTGAGAATGTTGTGACCCAGAGCAAGGAGAAGACTGCGTTTGCTTTGACAGCTTGTCACTTCATGCAAGATGTAAATCTGGTGACCGTAGCCAAAGAGTCGGAACACAACTACAAGGAGAACACGGATATTCAGGACAAGGTTTGCGGATTCATATATATGCACATTTTTGTAATCAAAATTTGTCTCCAGGCATGTACAATTTGTACACTACTGAAAAATATGGAATAGTTATGTCAAGGAATACAATGACGCTCACCTTATAACTATTCCACAGAAACACCCTGAACTTATGCTATTAATAATGATAATGATAATAAGTTTATTACCTATATGTCAAAAAATACACAGATTAAACACACGCATATTTATACACATTGCAACAATTATGGTAGGCTGAGCTAATTGTGTATGAACAACTTGCTTTGCCTTTCGAAATGAAAACTTGTGACCTGCACTGCCTTCACAACATGATACTGAGGCTGAAAAACATTTCTACCCTTTTCTCTGTATTGGCTTTATAGGCCATCACATAAACTGCTTCTTTATTATTGTCTTAATAAACGGTTCAAGAATATTTATAAAGTGCACTTTCATGGCAGGTTCACATTCCGGGAGCGAGCTTTCTTGTGATTCGATTCGACAGCCGGTGTAACACAGAGGAAGCGTGCGATGAGCTGACAATGTCATCCAGTGAGGATTTTCCACAGGACAGTCGCAGGGTTTTCTCAGGATCTCGGGAATATTGGGAGAATTTTCAGATTCCAGGTACATATGGAAAACATGATTTATTAATTCATTTGTTGATTATCCATATGAAACAAAAGATTCTGGTGACTTGGTGACATCTATGGCGATATAGTTTGAAAGCTTTATCCCAATCTTAATGGTCTCTGCATTTTAACATAAAAGCAGTTCTGCACACATTTTTAAATTAAAACCTAGATAGAGATAGGGAAGTATTATTTCATTCTTCACTTGTGCATTAATATCCTGACACAAGAGGTTAGTCATTCACAATCACTCACAGGATACAGGACAGGTTGCTTCATTATAACTATAAATACTATTTCTAGAATTGTGCCACTTTTTTGTTTCAGGTGACACTTTATTTTACAAGTTTGTGTCTGATTCAACCAACAACCGTTGGGGTTACAAGTTCACGGTGACTGGCGGCCGACTAGGTCGTTTTGAAACAGGGTATCTGATATTGCGCTGCATTCTCTCGAAGGAAGATGTGATATGGTGAGTGTAGACATAAATGAGGGTTAAACTTTAAAAATGTTAACACAGTAATGGATATACTAGACAACTCCGATATGGAGGTATGAAAATATGGGTCACTCACTGTAAGTGAAAATTTAAAAAGCAAGTATCACTGAGATTGGAATATGAAGCTGATACACCAGCAACATAACATGTCAGTGCTTGTGTATTTTTTTCATCTTGGTAACTCCAGAATTATTTTTTTATATTTTCTTTCATGATACTGCAACATGATTATAAAATGATTGCGATGAAGCGTTCCTATTTGTGCTGGATTTTCACTTTATAGACATGCAGACTTCACAAGAGACCTATGTTCCTAAATGTATCTGGCATTATATGTTTGCGAATAGAGAATCAATTAGTGGTGAATGGGAGACTCGTTATTATGTAGGAAGCCAGCAGTAAGACAGTCTAAAGCATATTTTATCATAATCAGGTCACTGAGTACAGTTGATGGAGTCACATTTAGATGACGTCATCAAACAGTCATTGGGCCATCTGCCTGCACATGTTAACATCCAAAATCCCATTGCTCTATTTCAGTGACTTACCCCAAGAAGAACTGTGGCGCAGCCTGGTGTATGTAGCAAACAAACAGACAGGGGAGCAGCGTCTGAAAGCGTTACATCTGCTGATCAAACTGATGCAGGCTCAGTTCAGACTCCATGGATGCTCTGCTCTACGACTAGACCTGAGTCTGCTCAGACCTCTCTGGCAGCTGTACAACAGCATGGCAGACTCCACTAGCGAGGGCAACCATATTATGTCACAGCTGTCTCGGGCACTTACTGAATTTTTCTTCATTGCTGAGAACTTAGCACTGGTATGTATTGGTCAGCAGCTTATTTGACCAACTTTGCTAATTTTGCAACTCTATTTAGTCTATAGTAATATCAGTTGGGGTTTACATTGCAAAAATTCAATGTGTCTTACAAGTTTTTTTAAAAATCTTATATTTCCCAGGACTGGGGAGTAGAAAAGCAGTATGTGATATCATTATTGGATGACTTACAAGTTCAAAACATCGTCTTCAAGGTAGGTTATGAGTCATTATTTTCAGGATTGCATGCTTGGATTATAATGAGTAGCCTAAATGACATGTCGATAGTCAAAATGTGCATGCATTTGGGAGTAATGAGGGGTCTGTTCCACTTGACCAGCTTCATATTTTTTCCAAAATAAGCAAAAATTAAGAAACAATATTTAGAATGTCAAAATGGCTTTTGTAAGTACAAAAGTTAGAGCTGTTTAAAAAATTCTGGACTCATGTATTTCTCACAGTATGATGAAATATGCATGAATATGCATAAGATTAACAAAAATTTTAATTTAGCCATGCGCCACATTTGAATAATTAATGGATAAATTGTGATATAAATGAGTTTGATGAAGCCAAAATAAATTATAACCCTCTTCATGTTCATGTTCCAAATTTGAAAGAAAGCAGAGGTGGTCATGCAGTAGGCATGCATGATTTTCTCGGAGACAGATAGTTAATGTAGACTTTTTGAAACTACAATGTAGCTCCTCTTTTTCCAATCCAGGGCATGCTGAACATTGCAGCCTTAAGTGCATCAGTTGGACTGGAGAATAAAGCAACGGAAGCTGTGACTAACCTCATTTCAAAAACAGACACCAACTCTCTCAGTGATGAAACTGGACCTGTTACAAACCTATTGTGATATTTTAATCCATTATGCAATTTTCTTTTGCTTTACTTTAATACTGAACATAACTTATTGTTACTGTTTAAGCATACTTAATTATGAATTTTTATTCTGAGATTTTTAGCTTTGTTATTACTGTGTAATTAGTTCCATGTATATTGTGCTATGAATCATGCAAACTTTACATTTGCGACTCTCAATTAAAGCCTTAATTAAAACCCATCATGATTTGTTATGCATCATCATTGATTATTACATGTTTGATACACCAGTCTAAACAATTATGAAATGCTAAAGCGGTGAGTGTGAACCTGCATTGTGCAAGAAGGCAGCTGCTTGTGTAACAATTCTTCCAGAGCAGGAATGGACCCATGGTCCCTGGGACCAAAAGCCAGAACCTTAACCATTGTACCAAAAAGTCGCTTTATGGTGCGAGGGCAACATTCAGCTCACACCTGTACCACTACACAATATCCCCTCCTTACAATGCGACTTGCCCGCTATTGTTACACCTAACCTCTTCCAGGCCAGCAGGACCTGGGTCCACTGGTACACTCACATTGGGTGCCAATTGTAACAATTCTGCCAGATAGGAATTGATCTCTGGTCCCTGGGACTGAAAGCCAGAATATTAACCATTATACCAAAGAGTAATTAGAGACGAATGCATTTGCTGCTTTAGTATGCTTGCAACGTCACCATTGTTTAGAATTCCTGGTCACCCATGTTTAAATGGTCCTTTTGTCAGAATCTTGGCAAACGTATTTTGCTTTTTTTCTCATCATTGAAGCAAGGCTTGATTTGGCTGTATGTCGTTGCATTCGACTGTAAGAGCCAGATGGCGCCATGTATCTTTTGATGCATATTGCCCTCTGGTGTCAAGAACATCGGGCTCATCTGCTCCTAGTTTGGTATGTGTGGATTCGAGGTTCATATCACTCACCTGTGTGAGGAGTCATACTGGGCACCCCGGGTGCCCACTGGGCTGACGCAGTCGGCACCCCTCCAGGGAGCAATTAGTTTTTAAAAAGCGAGGATTAGAGGAAACCTAGTGGGCACCATGGGACCCAATGGGATATCCAAAATGCAGAGAGGAGGTGAGAAGAACCAGTGGGATACCCATAGGCACAGTGGGATACCTCATAACCTTGGGGGACCCCACTTAGAATGAGGAGGCGAGGAGACCCAGTGGGATACCCATAAAGGTAGTGGGACCCCCTCTCCCAGATGAGGAGGCGAGGAGACCCAGTGGGATACCTCATGACCTAGTGGGACCCTCTCTCCGAGTGAGGAGGCGAGGAGACCTAGTGGGATACCGCATGACCTAGTGGGATCGACCCCCCTCTTACAGAGTGAGGAGGTGAGGAGACCCAGTGGGATACCTTGAGCTAGTGAAACCCCCCTCTCACAGATGAGGAGGTGAGGAAGCCCAGTGGGATACCTCATGACCTTGCTGGACCCCCTCTCACAGATGAGGAGGTGAGGAGACCCAGTGGGATACCTTAGGACCTAGTGGGACCCTCCCCCCCCCCCACCTCACAGAGTGAGGAGGCCAGGAGACCCAGTGGGATACCTTGAACTAGTGGGAGACCACTCATGACATAGTTGGGACCCCCTCTCACAGATGAGGAGGTGAGGAGACCCAGTGAGATACCTCATGACCTAGTGGGACCCCCTCTTACAGAGTGAGGAGACAAGGAGACCCAGTGGGATACCTTGAGCTAGTGGGACACCCCTGTCACAATTGAGGAGGTGAGGAAGCCCAGTGGGATACCTCTGGACCTAGTGGGACCCCCCTAACAGAGTGAAGAGGTGAGGAGACCCAGTGGGATACCTTGAGCTAGTGGGAGCCCTTCTTACTGAGTGAGGAGGCGAGGAGACCCAGTGGGATACCCCTAAAGATAGTGGGACCCCCTTGGGATACCTTGAGCTAGTGGGACACCCCTGTCACAATTGAGGAGGTGAGGAAGCCCAGTGGGACACCTCAGGACCTAGTGGGACCCCTCTTATAGAGTGAGGAGGTGAGGATACCCAGTGGGATACCTTGAGCTAGTGGGAGCCCTTCTTACTGAGTGAGGAGGTGAAGAGACCCAGTGGGATACCCCTAAAGATAGTGGGACCCCCTTGGGATACCTTGAGCTAGTGGGAGCCCTTCTTACTGAGTGAGGAGGTGAGGAAGCCCAGTGGGATACCTCATGACCTAGTGCATGGCCCCCCCTTACAGAGTGAGGAGGCGAGGAGACCCAATGGGATACCTCGAGCTAGTGGGACACCCCTGTCACAATTGAGGAGGTGAGGAAGCCCAGTGGGATACCTCTGGACCTAGTGGGACCCCCCTAACAGAGTGAAGAGGTGAGAAGACCCAGTGGGATACCTTGAGCTAGTGGGAGCCCTTCTTACTGAGTGAGGAGGTGAGGAGACCCAGTGGGATACCCCTAAAGATAGTGGGACCCCCTTGGGATACCTTGAGCTAGTGGGACACCCCTGTCACAATTGAGGAGGTGAGGAAGCCCAGTGGGACACCTCAGGACCTAGTGGGACCCCTCTTATAGAGTGAGGAGGTGAGGATACCCAGTGGGATACCTTGAGCTAGTGGGAGCCCTTCTTACTGAGTGAGGAGGTGAAGAGACCCAGTGGGATACCCCTAAAGATAGTGGGACCCCCTTGGGATACCTTGAGCTAGTGGGAGCCCTTCTTACTGAGTGAGGAGGTGAGGAAGCCCAGTGGGATACCTCATGACCTAGTGCATGGCCCCCCCTTACAGAGTGAGGAGGCGAGGAGACCCAATGGGATACCTCGAGCTAGTGGGACACCCCTGTCACAATTGAGGATGTGAGGAAGCCCAGTGGGATACCTCTGGACCTAGTGGGACCCCCCTAACAGAGTGAAGAGGTGAGGAGACCCAGTGGGATACCTTGAGCTAGTGGGAGCCCTTCTTACTGAGTGAGGAGGTGAGGAGACCCAGTGGGATACCCCTAAAGATAGTGGGACCCCCTTGGGATACCTTGAGCTAGTGGGACACCCCTGTCACAATTGAGGAGGTGAGGAAGCCCAGTGGGACACCTCAGGACCTAGTGGGACCCCTCTTATAGAGTGAGGAGGTGAGGAGACCCAGTGGGATACCTTGAGCTAGTGGGAGCCCTTCTTACTGAGTGAGGAGGTGAAGAGACCTAGTGGGATACCCCTAAAGATAGTGGGACCCCCTTGGGATACCTTGAGCTAGTGGGAGCCCTTCTTACTGAGTGAGGAGGTGAGGAAGCCCAGTGGGATACCTCATGACCTAGTGCATGGGCCCCCCTTACAGAGTGAGGAGGCGAGGAGACCCAATGGGATACCTTTAAGGTAGTGGGAGCCCCTCTCTCACAGATGAGGAGGTGAGGAAGCCCAGTGGGATACCTCATGACCTAGTGGGAACCCCCTCTTACAGAGTGAGGAGGCGAGGAGACCCAGTGGGCTACCCCTAAGGTAGTGGGACCCCCTCTTACAGATGAAGAGGTGAGGAGACCCAGTGGGATACCCTAAGCTGCTCAGACCTAGTTGGACCCAGAGTGAGGAGGCGAGGAGACCCAATGGTACCTTAGGTAGTGGGACCCCCTCTCACAGATGAGGAGGCGAGGAGACCCAGTGGGATACCTCATGACCTAGTGGGACCCCCTCTTGCAGAGTTAGGAGGTGAAGAAACCCAGTGGGCTACCACCCCTAAGGTAGTGGGACCCCCTCTCACAGATGAGGAGGCGAGGAGACCCCGTGGGATACCTCATGACCTAGTGGGACACCCTCTCACAGATGAGGCGAGGAGACCCAATGGGATACCCCTAAGGTAGAGGGACCCCCCTCTCACAGATGAGGAGGCGAGGAAACCCAGTGGGCTACCCCTACAGGTAGTGGGACCCCCTCTCACAGATGAGGAGGGGAGGAGACCCAATGGGATACCCCTAAAGGTAATGGGACTGGCCCTCTTAGAGTGAGGAGGCGAGAAGACCCAATGGGAAGCTAGTGGGTCCCCCTTTTACAGAGTGAGGAGGCGAGGAGACCCTAATAGACGAGGTACAGCATAGCCGTTTGCTGGCAAATTTTATCATTGAATGCACTCCACTAGATCAGGAATGTTTGGCTGCCCAGGAGTAGGCCTCACCTTTAAAATTGTTGCACACTTTAGAGGAACCCCCCCCCCCCCCCCCCATG
The DNA here is from genome assembly GCA_932294295.1 of Alitta virens. NCBI lineage: Eukaryota > Metazoa > Annelida > Polychaeta > Phyllodocida > Nereididae > Alitta > Alitta virens. The sequence continues at coordinate 54,212,837 of OW028575.1, read as the reverse complement.
GACATCGTATTATTCTCCATTGGCAATTAAGTGCAATAGTGGATTTTCACGGAAGGTGCTCTGTATTTCCACCAGGCTAAATCAGAATACTGCAATTCTATTAGCTGAAAAAGTTCCCACCCTTGGCTGTGATTGGCTGAAGCAAAGTGCATCCTAACAGCAGTACTTTTAGTGCATTTCAATGTATATTTGACACTTAATAATTTAGATGATGTTTGTTATTTTCTGAGAAAGTTATATTTATGGAATCAGTTAGTTATTACCTAAGATAACTTACTGCTTTGCTGAACATTCAATTCAATGATTGCAAAATCTCTTTTCACAGGTTTGCATTTGCTGCCTAATGCCTGTGCTCATTTTCACTGGATATGACAGTCAAAACAGAACAGGTACAAACAGTTGAAATATTTAATTCATCCTAAAAACACTCAGTAGTGGCTCACAGGCCACAATAAAAACAGTAAAACAAGCTGTTTCCCTGTCTGGTCCTGCACTTTGTAATAATAATCTCCTACAGAAATTAGACTATTTAGCTCACACTTTAAAAATGACTAAAGACCAAATTATTCACAATTGCATATTAGTGTATACATGAATATGTCCATTTATATTGTTTATACTCAATTTTGCATTTTATCATTGTTTATAAAATTTTAATTATTTCCATTGTATAAATTTAACTCTTCTCAAAATGATAAATTTGTCACATCAATTCATGTGACGTCTTTTCATGTGAAAAGACGTAACATGAATAATGAGCAGTATTCCTATTGTTTGCGAAATTACCGATGCACAAAACTGACAAAAAGATGCCGATCATAGGTTACACTAGAGTTCACTAGAATAACTTTTTTAATAATGGTTGAGAGTCATTTCATATATAAGCAACTGGTTGCACTCATTATGTTAGAAATGTAAATGTCACCACAAAGGTGATGTTGCTAATTGTAATACTATTTACATCATGTTACTTTAAACATTGGACTGTTCAATCAATTTCTAATTACACTTAAACCAACATTTCTTATGTACCAGAAAATATTATTTGTAATATACATATTCATAATATATGGCTAGGAATATGAAACACTGCAAGCCTCCCTTATAATTCACAATGCTGAATTTAGCCTGTTTTTCCTATGTCACATGTGAAAAAAGCATTTCTGCTTGTAAAACCATGTATTTGCAGTTAGAAGTAAATTTACTAATTTAGCAGACTACTATTAAAGCTGAAACAAGTGTTTGTGCCCAGCCAATGTATTTTATTGAATAGGCACACTGTCGTCAGTCCACATGTTAGAGTTGTCCACGTGCAAATAGAGTTTCTGGTATAAAACATTTTTTAGGTTAAGTGTAATTAGAAATTGATAGAACAGTCCAATGTTTTAAAGTACAATGATGTGAAGAGTATAACAATTAGCAACATCACCTTTGTGGTGACATTTCTAACATAATGACTGCAAAAGCATTATTTCAACCAGTTGCCTATATATGAAGTATATATCCCACTGGGCTTCCTCACTTCCTCATCTGTGAGAGGGACTCCCACTAGTTCAAGGTATCCCACTGGGTCTCCTCGCCTTCTCACTCTGTAAGAGTCCCGCTAGGTCATGAGGTATCCCACTGGGTCTCCTCGCCTCCTCACTCTGTGAGGTGGGGGGGGGGGGGGTCCCACTAGATCCTAAGGTTTCCCACTGGGTCTCCTGACCTCCTCATCTGTGAGAGGGGGTCCAGCTAGGTCATGAGGTATCCCATTGAGCTTCCTCTCCTCCTCATCTGTTAGAGGGGGCTCCCACTAGGTCAAGGTATCCCACTGGGTCTCCTCGCCTCCTCACTCTGTAAGGGGGTCCCACTAGGTCATGAGGTATCCCACTGGGTCTCCTCGCCTCCTCACACTGTGAGACTGGTCCCACTATGTCATGAGGTATCCCACTGGGCTTCCTCACTTCCTCATCTGTGAGAGGGACTCCCACTAGTTCAAGGTATCCCACTGGGTCTCCTCGCCTCCTCACTCTGTAAGAGTCCCGCTAGGTCATGAGGTATCCCACTGGGTCTCCTCGCCTCCTCACTCTGTGAGGTGGGGGGGGGGGTCCCACTAGATCCTAAGGTTTCCCACTGGGTCTCCTCACCTCCTCATCTGTGAGGGGGTCCAGCTAGGTCATGAGGTATCCCATTGAGCTTCCTCACCTCCTCATCTGTTAGAGGGGGCTCCCACTAGCTCAAGGTATCCCACTGGGTCTCCTCGCCTCTTCACTCTGTAAGGGGGACCCACTAGGTCATGAGGTATCCCACTGGGCATATGGATGTCCCACTGGGTTTCCTCTCCCCACTCAGGGCCCATTGGGTCGTCCTCTTTTGCCCACATGTACTAAATTTCCCACTGGGTCATCTCTGTGCTCTCATTTTCTGGCAATTACTGAAAACTGACTGCTCCCTGTAGGGGTGCCGGCTAGGTCGACCTGGTGGGCACCCGGGAATCCCACCATGCTCCTCATTCTGGTGAGGTTTACTTAGGTGGAGGATTCTTATAAATTGTCCTTTAGTATACAAGATGTCTACCCGTTCAGTTTCAGTTTTATTTACACGAACCATCACATCACTTTAGTTCACAATACCAAAATTGACAAAAATAACCCAGTTCTGTTCAATCATACTCTAGTTACCTGCTCATCCAATTTCTATGTCTCTAAGATTTTGGAATTCTTGTTTAAGCAGACAAGTATTTTTCCTGTATGTGCATTTTTAGAGATGCCGGATATGGTGAAAGAAGAACTCAATGATTCCCGGCCACATATCTTACAAGTACTGACAAAATGTTGCCATTAAAATCAACTGAGTTCCCTAATACTTGCCTTGATGGATAATTGCACTGGTATCATTGGCCCCAGTAAGCAGTGTCTCTTGCAGAGAGACCTAGACTGGCATAACTGGATATGCATTGCACAAAAACCAGTGTTGGCCACTGGGTTTTGAGGTCTTCACCACCCTTGCCTTGAGAAGGCCCAGCTGCAGGACTTTGAAGGGCTCTTGTTGTCAGTGCTGGTGTCACACAGAAGAGAATTATCTGACAGGTCTGACTCCGTCTGAGTACTGTAGGAGTAGAATGAACCACATCAGCATCCGGTGATCCAATTAACTGTGATGATGGAGTACTTGTAGAATAATTCTGTCGGCCTTTTCGTGCAGAAGAAGCTGCCCTGTACAAGGTACACTTGATGACCCTTCAGTTTCGAAGCCCATTACATCCTTGCACAACTCATCATGTATCAGTTTGATGAGATGAATCAAGAAAGGAATGGCTTCCATTCCTTGGTCACTTGTTTGTTTTGGTTGCGAAGATTCAGAACAGCTCCTCCAATCTCTCTTGCTGTGTTTTATGACAATGGGGAGAAAAACTACTGGAGGGCACAGTGAGCCGCATTGCCACTGGAGCAGATAAAACATAATCTTTTGTTGGAACAAAAGTAAAATCGCTGAACAGAAGACGTCATCAATGTCCTTCACATTTTAATGAGCTGTCTGTTAAATAATCCACTCATTAAACTTAGGGATGCAGATCAAACAGCTTTTCTGCAACTTGTTCAAAGTTGGCAGACTTGTCACAGAATGAAGAAATGCATTTTCATCTATGGTGTGTAGTAACATCTTTAATTGCTTGGGAGGCTTGGGTACCAACAGCCTCTGTAGGGATTCCATCAGCTGCTAAACTACGAGATGCCTTGAACATTGCTACTTACTGGCCCAGCCAAACACATTCCTCTCTGCTGTTTAGTTTTGTTCTCTTTGTCATAAAAAAATTGTTTAGGTTAGTCCTCTTGATTGGGTCATGGATACCTTGTCAGCAAAGTGGGAAAATTCTGCTTCACCCAATTGTGTCTACCCTCATTTGGTCATGTGTGTTGCAATAGTTCCAGATAGTAGCCAATACAGTGCTTTCTTGTTAATTTCGAATGGACTAGTAAAGTTACTGCAGGCATAAATAATATATTTCCAACATCTTTCTCCGATGCAATGATTTTTTATCTCTGAAAGAAATTGAAATGGAGGGAGTCTAAACAATTGAACCTCCACATTTTGCAAGAAGGCAGCTGCTGGTGTAACAATTCTCTCAAAAGCGGGAATCAATCTCTACTGAAGGTCCCTGGGACTAAAAGCCAGAATATTAACCATTGTAACATAGAGCCACTATCTTGTGTGAGGTCAACTTTGTGCTCACACCAAGACCACTGCAAGACACTGGCATTATAGTCTTTTGCACTTGCTGCATTTTCATGTAGGCTTGTATAGTTTGCTCTTTTCTGTACATTGTTGCATTCGACTGGAAAAGCCAGATGGCACTATGTATCTTTTGTTGCTTATTGGGCCCTCTGGTGGTCAACAACATCATATAGTAACCCAGCCATGAAAAATTGAATGTTTGGGTGTTACCTTAAAGCACCTTAACAAAACAGTGTAACTCAATGACAGAAAAAAAGAAAGAAAAAACACTTCCTCAGCATGGATGAAAGGGCATGACTGAGGGTCATGAAAATAGGATAGGATAGGATGGATAGGATATAGGATTATCATCCCATCTGTCATCTTGATAGAAAATTAAATTGGGGGTGCCTTGTACTTGGTGTTTCTGCCGAAGCAAGTAAAAGCCCCCACCCAAAGGGTAAATATAAATACATATATTGATGGACATGGGAGTCCTCCTCCTCTCTGTCTCACCTCATCAGTTAATCCCCGTGAATGGCAAGAATGTGCCCTAGAGGGCTGCACTTATCTATCTGTCTATTGGATTGGATCGGATATTTTACTGCATTTCTTAAAAGATTCATGGCTAATCAAATTTTGTCTGAGCCAGCACTCTCCTACTAATTCAAATTGAATGACAAGCTGCAAACAAGACATTATCACGGTTCAACAGGTAAGCTGTCAATCAAATGGACAGCTGTGATTGACTGGTTGGGTGTATTAATCTTGGCCTAGTAATGAGCCACTTTGCATGGTGTACTACCGGATATACCAATTTGGTATAGTGGAAACAGGCTAATGTCAGAAAGGCCACTCCTTTTAGAGTGGCCGAATTGTTAAGAGTTAGGATGATCACATCAGCATCCGGTGATCCAACTGTGATGACCTTTGTGGTAGACTCTGATGAAACACGGGGTACATGCCATATAATGCTATTGTCTGCCTTTTCGTGAGCAAAACATAGTTCCTTGGCTTCAGTAGCAGATGCAGTTATTCTATATATATACTACCGAGTCAAAGAAAATGTACACTTGAGGACCCTATAGTTTTGAAGCTTATTATCTTCTTGCACCACTCATCATGTATCAGCTTGATGAGATGAATTCAGAAAGGAATGGCTTTCATTCCTTGGTCACTTGATATTTTGGTTGCGATGGTTGAGAACAGCTCATCCAATCTCTCTTATTGCTTTTTATGATCAATTGGGAGAAAAACTACTGAGGGACACTACCACCGAAACAGATAAAGCACAATTAGATTACATCATTTATTTTAACAAAATGAAATAACTGAATAGATGGTGTCATCAATCAATGTTTATGTTAATTCCCATTTTAATTAGCTGCCTGTTACTTTCTTCAAGTTCGATCCCTGGCAGATTTGTCACAGAATGAAGAAAAGCATTTCCATCTAAGATATATAGTGACATCCGTGTTGGGAGGCTTGGGAACCACTATCTGATTCAAAAGTATGCATAAAAGTTTGCCTCTGCTGGGCTTCTGACAGCTGTTGCCAAACTCCAAGGCAATGGATATAACAAAAGCTAAACATTGATACTAACTGACCAACCTCTCTGCTTTGAACTCTGTCTCCTTCTTTGAAGAGGTGTTGGGTTTGTTCTCTTTGTCATATTTTTGAAGTATTAATTAAGGTTAACCCTCTTGTTGTTGCACAAACCCTTTGCCTGCTAATTTGGAAAATTCTGCTTCACCCAATTGTGTCCACCCTACATCGGGTCATGTTCAGTAGTCAATAACGTGTGTTGCAGCAGTTAGCCTCTTTGTGAACAGAACAGGGCTTTTTTGTTGTCAATCTTGAATGGATTAGTAGAGATACTGAAGGCATCTATATATATTTCCAACTTCTTTTTCTGAAGCAATTATTTTTTAATCCTGAAAGGAATTAAATGGCTGGAGTCCCAATGGTGGCTTTGGTGTTATGAGATAAAGATTATTGTTTCTGCCAGTAATACAACTCACCTCATTGCCATGAGAAATATGCCATGAACTGATGGGCCTTCACATTTTGTGGGATCAGATTTTAAAAAATTTGATCTCTTATTGCAAACATTCTCACATCAGGTCTACTTTATGTGGACTGCCATATTGTTTTTCAAAGTTCAAAATAAAATCTGATTTGTAAAGCTGGAACCCCACTGGTATAGTCTTAATAAGCTTATGAATCAGGCATAATCAGGTTGTTTTGCAGATTGAATCCAGTTCATGGAATAAAGCTTAAGTTGCTATATAACAGCTGCCAGATTTGTCTTGCAGTTAGGACATTTTAGACATTTGGTTGAATGTCTTGCAAATGAAACAAAAAACAAGCAAGTTTCTTCTCACATGTGTACAACAGTTCTGTAGCTGACAAACATGGATATTGAAATTTATCTTCTGGTGAGGATGCATTTTTGATCTTAAAAATTGTGCCAATGGTCCCCAGCCTTGGAACCACTGGTTCATCGAATACCACAGTATTTGTACCTTTATTTTGCAATGAAATGATTCAGTTTGTGGATTGCCACTCACACAAAGATGATTATTAGTTCAGTGATCTCCTATAGGACTTTGAAGCACACCTTTCGATTTTTTTTACACATGATTGAATTTAAACAATAAGATTTCAGTCTTTTTTAAATTGTAAAGATAAAATTTTCTATAAACTGTGTCAAAACAACGAAATACCAGATACATCTGGCATTTACAAAACAATTGGTGGAGACTTTTAGGTATTACAACGATCTGACAAATCTCAGTCATACTTTGAAACTTGCCATAATAAGCGTTAGATGACAAATGGACTTTCTGGATATTTTCATTTAATTTATTTTTACCAATTTCAAATACCTATGGACATTCTTTCTGACATAGCCTTACCCTGCAATACAGCATCAAACCCTTTCTTATTGAGGTCAAGGCCACTCTTACTGCTTATCAGGTGTCATCTTTTTTTGGTTCTCGCCATACTTATAATAGATAGATATTCCGCATAAATTTGGTAAATTATGCAGTCACCTCGCTGTCCCAATGTACCCTGGCCTCACTGTCCCAATGGTCCTCATGCATTGGTTTTTAACTCTTCCCGTTATCAGCATCTCAACCAATTTCACAATACCTTCAGTCAGCGGGCTGTTCTCTGAGACTTTCTCAACCCACTGGAGATACTTTCGCAATGACTCAAGACCACATGAGCTGTAGTTTCAGGAGAATCTGTTCCTCCATGCTATGGCTGGGTTTGAACCTACGACTGTTTATGTGCAAGTCCAGCATCTTACCCTCTGTTTAAGTTGGACCCACATGGTATAGGCTTACACAATAAAGATCCACCTTTGGAGGTCTGTAGCACGTTGATGTGGTCTCTGTAAATTGAAAAAAAGAACTGTAGGCTGAATCAACCCATACAAAAAATATGATGATTTCGAGACTTAAAAGCTCTAAAACCAGACAGGTGATCACACATTCAAAGCAGGTTGCCCCAACAGGCCGACTCTAAGTCACTTGACGTTAAGTGCATGCAGCACACAAGGATACACATACTGACAGTCCAAAACAACAATGCATGCTGGAGAACACCAAGTAGGGGTTGTAGGGTTCTTGTGTATGCAGGGTGCCAGATGTGGATATCTTCAAATTGGAGGATACAAGCAGCTAGGTGCGTGGCAGACCATGCAAACAGTGGGGAGTTGGGTGTCATCATCATAATATGATCGTAGTGATGAGATATCCTCAGCATCCCATGGCTGGTAACCAAGCAAGTGTCCCTAATGCATTTATTCAGTGTTGGGAGGATGTATGATGGCAAACCGGTGTGCCGCTGACTCCAAATTGGATGTAACTATACCAGTATATACTGTCAGTAGGAGTGGTTAATTTGAATCCAGTAGCTTGTCGTTAAACAGTTCCATGCACAGATGGCGTCATATGAATCCAAGGCACACATTGGTTGAGGCAGTCTCTCAGCCAATGGGAGTCCTGGATTCACATGACGTCATCTGGAGTCTAGTTTCCAAGTCTATGAGATAGGCTGTAAAGGTATTGTGTCCACTCTTGGAAGTGACGCAGTTCAATATATTCATTATGGAATAAATGTTTGGGGCCAGAAAAGTCACTGTGTATACTGGTAGGCTGGTTACTAATTGTGCAAGCTGTTTGTACTAATATGTACGTAGGCCTAATTTATAACTTTTTTGTTCACACAAATTTATTATTTTGATAATTTTAACTCAAGAGGTCTTAATAATGGATTGAATGCCAGTCAAAGATGTCAGTATTTTACCATCTCTCTAATGTTTAAGTGTATGCATACTTAGTTAACAATATTGTAATGAATTGTGAATTTGCAATGTCAATAATGCATACCAGCCAAATGGACCTTGTTCCCATCCACATCAGTCTATAGGATATATGTTTGATTTAAATTAATGATTCTATGTAATTTAAACTGTCACATATTAGGTTATTATGTATCTTAATTACTTTATATGTTTCTGTTTTTGTGTAACTTTGGTTTTAAATTGTTTTTTTATTTCATTAATTGATATATCGTGTCGTTTTATTTTGGCTTAATGGGCCATCTGCAAAACAGCTGTGATGGTGCAACTGCAAAATATATTTGAATAAATAAATCAGAAGTTGAGTCGCTAGTGGGAAAAACAAAACTCTAACATTTGGTGGTAGTACTTTGCATGGCCTTTTCATTTATTTCCTCAAATGCAGATACAGATTTTGGGAATCAGGTTCCCTTGTGACTGTGCGCGGTCAAGCTGATGTCCTCCTTTACTTTTTCAATTGCTCTCACTGCCCAGTGCCCACTGTGAGCCAGTACTCACACTGCAGGACTCACACTGCAGGACGTGACTGCACTCCCTAGATGTATTTGTTTCTGTAGCACTCGAGGACCAACGATATGAGAAGAAATGATGAAGACTTGGTCACCAGAAGTCACAAGGCATGATGTAGCACTTACTGTACTGCTGGTTTCATCAACTTGGATACAACACTGTAAACTATCTCCTGTAGTTTTTACAACATCTTGCTGGTGAATTTTTGCACAGTATCTTGCTGCAAAAATTACAGTTACAAGTTGGTCTACCGTAAAAAGGAACAAACAGATGCTTACCGTATGATTATGGCACATGCATATATCTATAGGGTTGTGATGATTGCTTACCATGAAATCTTACAAAGTGGTGCTTTGCCGTAAATTACTGTTGAAGAGCCCTCATAAAAAGGCAATGTTGAGCCAGTAAATATTACGGTATCATACTATAATTGAGATTACTGTAACTTACCATAAAATCCTGCGGTATCATGGTGTAGAGTAGTTTTATGGTATCTTTCCATGAAATATGCGATGAAATGCTATATGGTCTCTTTTACAGCAATCTACTGAATAAATTACGGTAGACTGCCATTTTCTTTACCTCAGCTGTAAATTTTATTGTAGCGTGCTGTGTACCTTACATCATTTTCCCGCCGGCAAAGATCGCCGTGGAGCTGGCGCAGCGACCTTTGCCCTAAATGGCGTTTAAATTAATAATATGATTTCATGTCATTAATATCTAAAATCGACTATTATCACACAAATAAGGTATAGGTCTCTTTTTTAGGAGAGTTTTACTTGTTATCCATTTCTTTATATTTAAGCTTTCTTATAAATTATCATGTATTTGCATTCACTCCATTTCGCACTGGGAAATTAAACACTCCCATTTCTCTGCTGTTCACACATTGCCAGAAATATATGTATTTGTTTTGTAAAGAATTTTCTTGTTCTACCTGTCTTGGCAATGGTGGTGACTGAATTATTGTATCTTGATGCTGGTCTATTTGGCAAGGCCAAAACTTTACCATGCAGATTGCAGAGGTCCTTTTGCTGGACTGTGGTCTGTTAACATCACCATAGGCTCATTAGCATTCATTTAATTATCTTATCAATTTCCAGTGGGCCACTTAAATGAGTTTCATTGGATTACCTGGAATTGACTAAATCACAAACTGGCAGGAATTAGGGGTAATTCAAGCGCTGAAGGGTCATTCAGACCACCCTTTTAAAATGATCAGTGCCACAGAAAACCTTCCAAGGCTTTGCGGTAAGAACTATTGGCTTAAACGCTATACTAAGTAAAACTTAAATACACGCCCTTAAAGAAGTGAGTGTCAATAATGCCTATAGATCGATGGAGAATATAGCTTGGTGGTCTAATGGTTAATCATTGATTTGATAGTCCTGGATTCAGATCCCAGCCAGAGCTGATCTCATTGACGGGTCATTAGCACATATGACATGAGGCATACCTGGTAATCATCTATGCCGGGATAAGAAAATTGTCCCAGAAGAGTGGTATTTGGATGTTTCTTCTGAATAAAATCAATCATCTAGCAACATGGAAGTCCTGACATCGCCTATACTAGAGAGTCAATAATCATTGCTTGCCTCAGAAGCAATAATAGAATTCCTGGAAAAATAGGATAAATGTGCAATCATATCATTGATGGTACATATGTATACATTACTTGGATTTACCATGAGAAATGTCATAGATTCATAACTTCATATCCAAAATCTGTTTTTAGGTATTGTGAATGCTGAGTTTTGCAAATAACACCAAACTAATTATGAACGAGTGTCCATATTTTTCCATAAGGGTCTTACAAAATGGAATATGTGTGTTTTAGTACTGTAACTTTTGTCAGTAGGCAAAATCAGAAATCTGCCAGCTCCAATTAGTTTGTAGTTTTACAAAATGCGGAATATAGAAAATTTAGAAACCTCGCTTGATCTATAACAGATTTTTGATATGAATTTATGCATCTATGACATTTCTCATGGTAAATCCAAGTATATGATTACACATTTATCACGGGAATTCTATTATTGGATGGATCTTTATTTAGCAAAAGTATGCAGGGCTACCAGGGAAGCCAAGGCTTATATAACTGGCGCCACAAGAACAGTTACAATGCAAATGCAGTATTGTTACAAAGGAAATTTTACAAAAGAAACTAGTTACACATTATACAGTAAAGAGATGTATGAAAAGCATCATTATTCTCAAATAGAAGTCTACAACATAATAACACAAATACACACCATATAATCCCCTATATACCAGTAAATTTTGTGAGATAATACAGTTTGGCTTTTTTGACAAATAAATTTGAATTCATGTTTTCTAAATTACCACCCAATTCATCAGTTAGTTTGTTCCAGATCTTTGCACCAGCATGTTTTACCATCTTCATTTCATTTTCAGTTTTAGACTTAGGGACAAGTAACTTGTTTCTGCTTCTGGTGTTTGGATAGTTTTCATTAGCTACTTTACGAAAATAAGTAGAGAAAATACTGGGCAGGGAATTATTTTGTTGTCTGTGGACAAAGTTTGCTATCTTGAGTGAGTACAGATCTTTAATGCTTAATAGTTTATAATGTTCTGAAAGAAGTCTTGATGATGTTAGAGGTTCTAAGTTGAACAATGCTTTAATGGCTTTATGTTGGAGTATTTCGATTCTATTGATATACTTCTTTGTAGCTGTGCCATAGACTTCTATGCCATATTGGACCTTAGTGTTGAAATAAGCATAGTACAATTTCATTTTTTCAGTAATTGGAACTTAATCTTTGATGACTCCAAAAGAATAAATAACTTTAGTTAAGTCTTTGCTTAACTGTAAAATATGGTCATCAAAGCTTATCTTATCATCAAGGATTGCACCAAGGTATTTGCAGCCTTTTGTGCGATGATACTGATATAATATTTGATACTTCTCGAAATACTTGTACAACCTTTTGTACAAAACCTTCTCAATGATTTTATTTAGTATACTCAGCAAGCTAATGGGCCTGTAATTGGAGGGATCCTGTTTGCTACCTTTTTTGTGAATTGGGATAACTTTGCCTAATTTCAAACACTCTGGATATTCTTGTGTCTCAATTATTGTGTTTACTAAATGAGTTAATAATTCACTAAATAATTTCACATTACATTTTAGAAGTTTTGTTTAAATTTGGTCATCACCTGTACCTTTATTGTTTTGAATTTCAGAAATAATTTTTGATATCTCTAATGGATCAGTTGGCCTGAAATAAATGCTGCCAGTTTGGTTATTTTGCAGGTACTTTTTGTAATTGTTTTCTTTTCTACTACTTTCTGTAAGTTTAGACCCAATATTGGAGCTATATATTTTGTCATATTTAGCATGTACACAACTGCCATAGCTTGCATATACACGCACATTATTATCTGTAATATGTACTTTCTGACATATACACGCATGCGTGAATGTTGTATTGCTCGCACGCGCAATTCGTGTATATGCAACTTATGTCATACCACGCACCCGTGTTCATTATGATGGACGCGCCAATGCGCAGATCTCCTGCATGGTGCGTGTTTAATTAATTGCCGAGTGGAGCTATTTGCATTGAAATATCTCGCATGTTATTCACATGTGTGTATATGCAACAATTAACTAGCACATGTGTAAGGGATTAGGGGCAATTACAAGCATATTTAATGCGCGTCAGTGTGACATAACCCACAACATTATAAAATCTGTGCAAAATAAAATTTAAAACATTATATATGTCTTAATTAATTTTCTTTAGCAGGACGCAAAAAAAAACTGTCAAATTTAGATCTATTTAGAAGGTGTGTACTTGGTAGGCACTTTCCTGCACCTATTTGATACAATTTCCACTCTTTTTCCCCTGAGAAATATCAGTTTTATGATTTATCGTTCCATAAGTAAGCTATCCAACTGTACTGTTTGAACAAATAAAAAAAACAAATAGGTTAGAAAAATGGACAATACATTGTATTGTTTCTAAAAAAAGGGGTGAAACATCAAATAATTTAGCCTTCTCACCTGACTTTCTTTAACTTAAAGACGTTCGTCTTTAACTCACCTGAAGATGTTAAAGGAGTGCTAAAATTCAACTGGCAATTACTTGGCTTCTATACATGATAGAACAATGCGGTTTTTTTCTGATTAGTTCATTTGCAATATTCTTATCATCTATATTGATTAAAACAAAAAAATACAGGAATAAAATTAGATAATTTGCTTATGATGATTGAGTCTTTTTGCAATGAATTTAGTTAAAATGCACACATGCAGGGCATCTTGAAAGAGTATTTGCTCTGCCCAATGCAGTGAATCGTTATCCATATAGGGGGCCTACACGAATGCGTGGGTGTGCATAAACTGCCAGTACATTATTTCAATGAATAAATTTACTCTCGTGAATGTGTCATATATTACATAGCTGTAAAAACGAGCATGCATGTAAGTGTTCTTTGATGCACCTGCAAAAACTCGCAGATTCGTGTATGAGTGAAATCATACACCAGGCAAAAAAACTACAGGTGGTATATCACTCACACTAACGAATGTGCGTACTTATACGTACACAGGTGCCAGTTATGTTATATACACCAGTGTTAGGGAGTGCACATACCCGAATGTTGTGCGAGTAAAAACACATCCACGAGCGAGAAATTGCATATACACGAACGTACGTGGATTGCAAAAACGAGCAAAATATATATATGCAATATTGACAAAGTGGTTATTGAGTGCATTAGCTACCTCACTTTTGTCTCTTACTATGTTCCCATTTTTACGAATTGAATCAATATCACATTTTTTCTTAGATTTAGATTGATTAATTATAGGGCCGTATATTTGCCAAAGGGCTCTAATATTTTTCTTTTTTGTATCAATTTTGTCTTTGTAGAATTTTGCTTCTGCAATTCTTATCATTTTAGTCAATGAGTTTTTATATAGCTTATATCTCTCTTTCTTTCTGACAGTTGGATTGTTTAGGTATTGTTTATATAATTCGGCCTTAAGTCTAATGCATTTCCTAAGACCTGCAGTTACCCATACCTTGTCTTTTTCTAGATAATTTTTTCATTGGGAAAGAATTAATAAAATGGTGGGAATATCCTTTGTAAAATATATTCAAAATTTCATTGACATTGTTATTTTGATAAAATTCAGTCCAGTCCATATTGGAGAGACCTCCGACACATTTTCCAATATTTTTTTCTCCAAATAGCCTAATTGCTGGTCTATTACTTGACTTTTCTTTAAGTTGAACATCACACAGGACTGTAAAATTTGGCAAATGGTCTGAAATATCAGAAAATATGTTACCAGATAGGACTGAGTCCATTGTATTCTTATTCATATTCACAAATATATTGTCAATGAGTGTCATGGAGTTCTCTGTGATTCTTGTGGGCAGAGTAATTGAAGGCATAAATGTGTTTGTCATCATACACTCATAGAAATCAGAAGTATGTCGGTCTTTACTGGCCTTTAAGCCATCTATATTAAAAACTCCACTAATTATTGACAGGCATCCTTCATTGTTTATCTTGTGTAAGCACATCTCAAGATCATTATTAAAGTTAATCACATTTGTTCCTGGGTGCCGATAAACACAACCTATGATCATCTTTTTGCCTTTGAGATTAACTTCAATCCATATGTCTTCAATATCCTGATTTGGCAAATTGAGATCATTTCTCACTCGATAGCCAATGTTTTTTTTTTTATTAGAATACCAGCACCCTCACAGCGTTTGACTTTAGGAGTCATATATTCAAAGTTGTACATGTCCCTCACCATGTTAGCTCTAATATCAATGTTTTTCTTTCCAATTTCAGTGAGAGTTATTCAATCAAAATCATGTTGAATATTTTGCATTAATGTCAGTAACTCATTCAGATGTTTGTCTAGCCTTCTTATGTTTAAGTTAAGAATTGACATAGCATTGCGATTGGACATCAGAACATGCTTAGCTTCATCTTCATGATAATATTGGCATTCATGCAACTCAGACCTACTGTACTCCAATGTTTCACGGACATATCTCCCAAAATTATTTTCTTGTAATATTACTTCAACACTGCAGCCAGTATACATCAATACACTGTTGTCAATTTCTGCAACTATTGACTCTCTGTACTTCTGGCAACAGCCTTACTACATTTATTTAAAAGGTGTTTTTTTTTTTTAGCAATTATTTAATCAGACTTACAGTTAGTCTGATCGTGGAATGCCTGAAATGAGATTTTGAGATGCATTTCTGATTTTAAAATAAGTTCCAGAATTAAATGGCAAAGCCATGCCATGAATCAATGCCTTAAAAATTTGCTTTATAATCGGCTTGTACGAAAACCCCACTATAAAACAGCTTCAATGCCACGTGGGATTATTGTGCCACAGATGTGACCAAATATTCGAGAAAATGCTATTACTGAAGCGCCGTGTTATTATAATTAATTCCGATTTAAGCCGATTCAAGCATCATGGACCTCATGACCACATGGGGCACCAGGCCAACTCTTGTTTTCTTCTTTTGGAGGAGGGGGCGGGGTGCAAATTGTTTATTTTTTTTATGGTATAGGGCTTAGTTTTCAATGGATTTTTGTGGGGAAATCTCTCCGTCCTAAAAATAGATTTTATAAAATTTTATTCACTTGTGATTTGGTATAACAAAAATTTTTGACAGGCTTAAATGGTTCCTTATTTGGGTCATTCCACAGAAACGGTGCACTTTTGGCATTTCAAGTGCAAAATAATGCAAAAAAAAAAAGGTCAATCTTTCTAAAAATCCATCAATATTATGACTTCATACATTTCAGTATTGTAAAAGGACAACAAAACATTTTTCATCTTTTACCTTTGAATATATTTAAATTGGTTGGTCATGTGACCTCCCTGGAAACACATGCATATTGTGACAATCTTATCACAACATTTGTATAATATTGTCACAATATTGTAGATCACATTGTCGCAGTATGAAAGTGTGGACCCTAGAAAAGTGTGCGGCAACATTTCTTATAATATTCCCAAAAACATAATGAATATATTGTTAGAGCAATCAGATTATTTATATATAAGTAATCCTTCCAATACAATATTTATACAGCATTGACATGTTTAACTAACATTTTGAGAGTATTGCAGATCATATTGTCACCACATTAAAGTGTCCACAGTAGAAACATTATTGCACATGTTTCCCTGAAATATAGCCAGAAGATACTCATGACATTGATATTATTGTGATGAACAAATACTGTGACTGCTTGCAGAACATATTGTTACAAGATTGAAGTGTGGACCCTGAACCCTTTTAAGCAATATTTTCCAAATATTAAGAACAACGATTTTGACAATATGTTATAACATGATTTAGATTTAATACATAAAATATAACAGCAACATGTCTGGAATAAGGAGAGAAAATCTTTATTTTCAAATGAACCTTTCGATCAATATCTGGCAGTTATCAACTTCAACAAAACTGCAATTAGTTCTTTTAATACTGAATATATAAATGGCAATAGTTGGTGAGCATTCACAGTGATGTATCTCTCCACATCATGTCTTGTTGTCAGCCAGGCTCATGATTAGGTCCACTTTTACATCAGTATACACCTCCGAAAATTATAAAAAAAAAGAAGAAGTTTAAATTGAAACTCAGCATAAGCTATATATTATTTACATTTGCATGACATCAGTGACTGTGTTGTCATCCATTTATGGTGTTGCAAATTCTTGAGGGGCTGACCGGGCAACAAACAAATCACATTTCGAAGGGAATTAATCTTCATTTGTTTCTACAATGACATTGACAACGCTACAAAAAATAATAAAAATACCAACCTATTTCGCAGATGTTCCTGGATTTTGTTGCTAAGACTTGAAAAATCTCTCCATATCAAAATGGCTACCAGATGCATATAATCCCTAGATGGCGCTTGTAAATTTAAGTTGATATTTTTATAATGCGTATAAAAACATTCCAGCAATGTTTTTAATGATATTTTTTAAAATATTGCACAGACATCATTACAACATATTATCATTTACCTAATGTTGTGACAATATTATTTGAACATAATGTAACATTATGATCGTGTGGACCTAGAAATAGTTGCAGCAACATCATTAATCATATTATAACAAAACATTATTGAAATAATGGCAGAACACATTTTCATAAGGTGAATAAAATCCTTTTTGCAATGTGTTCAATAACTTTTTTTTTTTAATATGGCACAGATATTTTTACAACATCCACATTATCAAAGTTAAATAATGTTGTGGCAATATTATTTGAGCATAATGTAACAATATGAAAGTGTGGACCCTAGAAATGCTTGCGGCAATATTATAAATCAGAGCATCAAGAAACATTATCAAAATAGTTTAACCATGTAAATTATATTATAGAATGTTGTCTCAACATTTACACAATCTGTTTTGGAACATTTTTTGTCCAATATTGTCCCAATGAGTGAGTGCTAATATTATTCCAAAGTTGTCGTGTTTGCAGGGCTGTTATGTCAGCCATTATCATTACCATTATGGTAACTAGCAGGACAGTAACAGGACATTTTAAGGAAACTTTAAGCAATATCTGAAAGGAAATGATAGTAATTTCACCTAAGTTTCCATTCGATTTTGTAATCATGGGGTTCATTCATTATCGCTTTGAAGCTTTTTCCTTGATAAATAATTTTCTCATAAACTTGGTAACAGGAAGGACCCCATGTCTTACAAACCCTTTCTTGAATACCGGATACAACTTTTCCAATTATGTGAGATAAGTTGCTGTCATCCTGAATTACCCCGAATCAGTCCTTTTTATCCAGTAAAAGAGCACAAACGTAACAAATTTAGTTTTTCGTCAAGCGGCATTTTAATACCATATGGTAACAGGAGGGACATTGGTTCTGTGGACAAATTAAAACCATTAGATAATGTTACTGGAACTGCAAATATTTCAAAATTTTCTTCACCAGTTGAAAATTAAGTATGTGTGTGTGTGACTATCATAAATTATTTTTAACTTACATTCATTGAGTAGGGTAAAGATATATATAAAATGAGGTGTGGGACATGCCATTTTTTTTACTTTAACTGCAAAAAGAGCCAAAACATCAATTATGACAGACTTCTAAAAAACTAAATTTTGCTGGGTGTATTTATATCTTAACATTGGTCTGCCCATCCTCATACGACATTCATGATTAATACCATCTTGATCTATAATCACATTTGAAAATTGACGGGGGGGGGGGGGGAGGTGTGTGCACCGATCCTGTGGAATGACTCCTTTAAAGAGATCTGACTGTACCAGAGATTCGTTTAATTTTGATGCAGCTTGTAAATATGGAGGGGGCTTACTGTGAACTGTTTATATCCTGTATATATTTATGAAATTGTTTATTAGTTTTCCAAACGTGATTGATATGTTATATTTGCCAGAAATATGATATATTTTTGGTTGTTGTGTAACTTCTGTTTCATGGAAATCAATCGGTTGCTCGTCATTCAACCGATGGGCAACAACCGAGTTGGTGGTGCACTCATTTTGTATCCAGCTGGGTCTTTGGTAATTGGTAATATGTTGTCCTGTATATAGTTACAATTTACATGTATATTTCATTGTATGGTACTGCACTGTAATTACTGTACTGCATTATTTTGTACTGACAAGACACAATCCAATTATATATATGTTTATTAATACACTTCCAATTGAAGTAAAAGGTATATTACATTAAATGAATAGTTTGTATAACTAATTACAATAGTAAAAAATAAAAAGAAATGTAAGTGTCATGTTGAACAGAGACAGTCACTGTGTGCCGTCTCTTAATTAAGCCCATCGACCTAATTATGGTCATTTTTTGCTAGTTTACCTAGTTAAACAATATAATTAGTTAAACTATGTAGCCGATAAGCTGTGTATTGACTTAAGAAATATTCTCTTAAACACACGATAAATTAATTCGTATTTTTTGTGTCAGAACAAGAATTGCATATACTCAGCACATGAACATCTAATTATTCTGTAATTTCATTGTTAGATCTTTAATATCATAAGCCAGCCTAAAGACCATAACATAAACTGAGTAATTTACTTGTACATAAATGACGTGATATGGCTTGGCGTCCACACTTTAATAATTGAACGTTTATTATATACTATTATTGTGGCCGTTGAAACCTCTGATATATTTGTATCATATTTTTGAATGGGCAGCTCGGTGACCCCCATTGTCTTTTTAATTAAATGCAAAATTAAAAGTACAAATGGATGGATATAGCAACAAAAACAATTTGAAATGCATAACTTTTATTGAAGACACTAAAATGTCTGCATATAGATTAACTGAACATTAGCAATATTTCTCAATGGTCTTTCACATTTACAACAGTGCTCAATTCATGTCAACACAAGCTTTTTAATTACAATGTTAACAATGACCTGCCAAGCTGTAAAGTAGTTTACCTTTCATTATGTTAAATATACAAGTTTAATTCCTTTTATTTGCAAAACAAGGTACAGATAGATAGACCTGAGATTTGATATTTCTTCTTTTTTAGAAAGCTATATAAAATTGGGCTGGTGCAACAAATTGTACTGTCCTCCGAGTGTCAAGGTCAAGCAGTGACGGCCAAGGTCAGTCTGTGTCACTCAGGGTCACTTATCATCATTCAAGGTCATTCAAGGTCAAGTTGGATTTCTTTGACCTTGACCTGTATCTTTTAAATATCTTGACTATTCATTAACAACCGTACACCCAAGCATTCAACTCATTTAGTGCCATTCAGGGTCAAGTAGCCCTTTGGTTTTATTAACCTTCCCATCTTTCAACTAAATCAATCTTCGAATAGGGTAATATTCACATAATTATACATTCAATGGCCATTATTCACTGACACTGGTTAGTCGATCATTGACATTTGATGGTCAATATTCATTGATATAATTTACTGTTCACTGACATTCAACGTTCACATGTATTGATACTGTTCATTAACTTCCGTTGCTAGAAATGCACTGCTGCATTGATCAGCCACTGACTTATGGTTCCTCTAGACCTTGCCATAGGTAACAAATCCTGTTTTAAGGCAATCTTGTCAAGCTCTCAGGAAACGAACTTCAGCTCAAACAGCAATTATCCCAGACTGCAGTAGCCTGAAGAGGCTTACAAGTTTCACTGTTACGCACATTTGTCTGGCTTCAAGTGATGTGTAGTTTCCCTCTGCTAGTTTCATAGGGTCTCTGATAGGACAATGGATGACAACCTCCTTCGAAATGTCACTATATCTGCAAGAGAGGCAAAGACCCTATGAGCCCTCAAAGCTGCAATCACCTCCTCAAAAATGCCTCTCGCCATCCTAAACTTACATTCTAAATCCAATCCCATAAATTCAATCAAAAACAAAGAACGGTTTGCCATGAAACAAACCGCCTAATTATGTTAGTCCTCGCTGTGATATATGTGACAATACCATGCGCCTATCACGTCCATATGTTAGTGATGTATATCATGCCATAAACAAATAACATGACTGTTTTATGTACAAAAAACACACACGCTAATTATTTACATTGTCATATTTACAGAAAGTCACGTTGAAATATTTTACACGAGACTAAGATTGATTAGTTCATGGTCTTCATATGAACAAGTCACAGTTGTGACCCTCTAAAATAATATAACTTGAAATAATCACTGAAATTGAAGGCAGTTTGCATTGGAAAAGGCCATGAAACGTCACAATTTTTGCCACAAAATTAACTTGTCAAAAATATCATGCGTCTCAAAGTCACATCATCTCATGCAAAATTGAAGAGGGTTAGAATTAATTAGGTTAATTAAAGAAGCAACATGGGTCCACAATTATTCAGTTCACACAGTGATTTTGCTACAGCATGAACGGCTTTTAAGAAGAGCCATCATACCTTTTCTAAACTGTTCGGAGAAATAGCAGTAAATGAAAGGATTGACGCAACTATTGGCCGACCCGAGCCACTGAGCGATGGGTTGCAGGACTCCCAGGATCTTCTTCTCTTCCCAATGGATCTCCGAACCGAAGATGATGCGCATCCGGATGGAATAAAGTGGCAGCCAGGAGCAGGCGAAGAAGGCAGCCACGACCACCAACATGCGAACAATGCGAATCTTGGAGCGTTGGATGTTTCTCTCGGCTTTGGTGCCGCGGATGCCTTGTACGTTGCGCTGCCAGACCTTGAGTGCAATGAGAGAATAGAAAGCGCAGATGAAAGACAAAGGCACAAGGTAGCAGACGATAAACATGGCACCCAAGAAGAAGCCTCGCTCAAAACTCTTGCTGGGAAAGCGAGGGTAGCAAATGGTCAGTGGCAACTGGTACTTGGGATGTGCATAGGAGACCTGGCTGTAGTACAATGCCCAAGGCAGCTGCAGGGCCATTGGCACAAGCCAGATGACTGTGATGATGATTATGGCTCCATTGGCCCTGATGAACTGTCGCTGTGGGTAGAAGATGGCAAAGAACCTGCAACAGAAACGCCATGTTATGTAAATGTCATTGCTCAATATATTGACCTCAAGGGGACACATTTATGGGGTGGATTATTAAAAAAATCTGCCAAGAAAACCAAGTTCGGTTTCTGGGCTTGTTCGAAATACCATGACAGTTCAGGTTTCTTTGAAAACCAATATATTGGAAATTAAAAAAAATGTATTTCTGGTATTTCATAAACTTAAAACCTATAATAGGTATTCAAAATTGTTAAATTTATATGGACTTTCACAAGTGGCTCACAGAACATTAGCTGCCTTTCTGTCTGTTTAAACACTACACGAAGATAAACAATGATCGCATCACTGCATGAATATTCCTTATTTACAGTGTACAAACTGAAAACCTCTGTTAGTCATTTGAAAAACCCAATGTGTCCTATGGTAAATACCATGACAGTTCAGGTTTCTTTGAAAACCAATATATTGGAAATTAAAAAAAATATATTTCTGGTATTTCATAAATTTAAAACCTATAATAGGTATTCAAAATTGTTAAATTTATATGGACTTTCACAAGTGGCTCACAGAACATTAGCTGCCTTTCTGTCTGTTTAAACACTACACGAAGATAAACAATGATCGCATCACTGCATGAATATTCCTTATTTACAGTGTACAAACTGAAAACCTCTGTTAGTCATTTGAAAAACCCAATGTGTCCTATGGTAAATACCATGACAGTTCAGGTTTCTTTGAAAACCAATATATTGGAAATTAAAAAAAATATATTTCTGGTATTTCATAAATTTAAAACCTATAATAGGTATTCAAAATTGTTAAATTTATATGGACTTTCACAAGTGGCTCACAGAACATTAGCTGCCTTTCTGTCTGTTTAAACACTACACGAAGATAAACAATGATCGCATCACTGCATGAATATTCCTTATTTACAGTGTACAAACTGAAAACCTCTGTTAGTCATTTGAAAAACCCAATGTGTCCTATGGATTCATGTTAAAATCAAATTTGACTGTGTATCATTTATTTTGGTTTTAACCCTCAAAATTCAAAGAGGGTTATTGTTATCACTTTGAAAAATCATTGCCATCCGTGTGCACCCGGGCGGGCGGGCATGACACTTTCGTTTCAGGAGCAGAACTCGAACACTAATGCACTTACCCTAACGAAATTTCAAACAGTAATACTCTCTTTCACAAAATATGAAAAAAATAGAAAAAAATCCTTGGCCTTGGAAATCTAAAACAAATTACAAAAATTCAGCGGTCCCAGCAATTCATTTTAATTTGTCATATCACCCCCCCCCCCCCACCCACCTCCAGTGAAAACAATTCTGGATTCGCCCCTGTAAATGATATGAACGGCTGGAATAGTCTTTCTTTGACACTCCCTGAGATACTCCTTTACAAGTCTTCAGAGAGTGAAAAGGGCAGCCAATGACTCACTAGGCATCATGAATCAATCATTTTTTCAAGAGAAAAGCTAATATGTGTCCTCAGTGATTATCGAGACCATTTTTCGCTCACTTAGGTATGCAAAGTTTACAATCCTACATAAAACAATGTATGTTGCAGACGACTTTGGTATCCTATGACCTTCAACATTGGCGAAATAAAACACCTTGTTATGGAAGGTATAGCCAAGATTAGGCTTATTTCATTATTAAATATCATTGACATTTTGCAGTCGGTTCATTATATATACCAGAAAGAATTTTGTCGATGCAATGTACTATTACCACCGTAATTCAGTAGGCTATTTTGATGAGCTACTTACGAAAGCTGTTGACTGTAAATTGTTTCATAATTAATACAAGTTTAGCAAACTTTATACGGAGCTACAGTCAAACCTCTATGATGGTCGAAGTCAGTTGCACACACTATTTTGTCTCATTAAAATTTGTGTGTATGACAAAAAATAAAAATAACAATAATAATGCTGAGTCAAACCCAGTAGAAAATGTTGCCATCCTAATGAAGTGCAATAGCAAAATAGTTAATAGGCCTTCATATTATGTAGGTAGACAAGAACTTGAATTAGGATTACTTTTACACCTAAATCTGGCTCATTTACATGCACTTTTTTTCTTTATTGTATAACACGCAAACTTATCATTTTTTTGCCTCCATCATTTAAACCTGACCCGTATATAAATAAATTCAGTTTTAACGAACACTCATTTGACAGCCCTAATGGTTCATTGTCAGTGGGTTCAATTAGTAGGGCTTTTCCATCTGTCACATATATTTTGGAACTATGACATTTCCATATTTCCAAAAGGATCACACAAGGAGGTTCTGTTCAACCCTGTCACATAATTATGAATTCTATCCCACCATGTGCATTTTGACTGATTTTTCAAAGACCTCTTATGTTACAGCTTACTTTCCCAGTTTTCTGTCAGCTGGAGGTCATAGACATGAGACGTTATACTGATGGATTAAAGTTGTGCCTTGGACTTTGTGTTTGGGCTAGGTCAAGTGTGTGTGTGTGTGTGTGTGTGATTAGGGCTTTACGTCCTGTATTTCTGCACCTGATGGGCTAATTAGGACAGGGAGAGACCATAGCAATGAGACAAAGGATGAAACAGCCATCCAACATAGGCTCGACCGGGAATCGAACCCGGGACCCAGCAGTCGGAAGCCCAGAGCGCTACCTCTGAGCCTAGGCCCCCGCCCTTGGGCTAGGTCAAGTAAAAGACAGTGTAGTTGTTGTCCTGACCATGTAAACGCAAACAGATTGCAATAATTATGCTACAACTTTTGACTAATATTGTCACAAAATGAAAGTGTGGACCATAAAAAACTTCAATATTTCCAAAGATGGTTGCCAGCATCTTGACAACATTCAATTTTGTAGAACACGTCACAAGGTGATAACATGGACTCTCGAAACATTGCAACAGTATTTAAGATAATATTTTCCACGGCTATTACACAACATCTAAATTATTTCAACATTATTTCAATATACTGTATGCAAGTTTAGACCCTGCAGAAATATTATAAATGATATTACCAAACAAACTTGTCAAAATAATTTGGTCTACTTTTTTTCTATAAATATTTTTCCAACATGCCATGTACAATATGTTGAAATGTTTGTGTTCGTTAGGGAAAGACCTCGTGTTGTATATGTTTAATAATTAAGGTGTGGACTTCAAGCCTTATTATCATCTCATCAGAAATACAGGTCTAGAGGACGTCATTGGCTGAGAGTCCTGGATTTACATGACGTCCTCTGGAGTTTAGTTTCCAAGTCTATGAAATTTACTGTTATGTGTTCATTTTATAAGCCTGCTCAAATTTGGACAGTGTGGAGCTTGTTATAGGAAGTTCTCGCAGTATGCTAAGGTATTATTAGAATGGACCTATTCCAGTTGTTAATGCATCTGTAATTATGGCAAGCGGCATGTGGCAATGTTGCAGCTGCAACAGAATTTCAAGTTTCTCGTAAACTAGCTGCATTTGAGTACACCGTATAAATTAAGAGGAAAACCCAAACACGTAGAAGGATATTGAAACAGCTTTGATGATTCCAATCCATCAACTACTGGCAAATTAATAATCTTTCAAACTTTGTTGTGAATTATTACGTGATTTATCAACTGGGTTAGTCATAATGTAACAGCAAAAATTGCACATGTCTTTCTTAACACAACAGACTTCCCAAAGAACGTAGCTACGAGAGACTGCAAGATTAAATCAATAAACGAGCAATTATAACAAAGTTAGGGCCGTCTAATTCCTATTCATTAAAGAATGTCTGTGTCAATTACTACAACACAAATTAGTCGACAAATCTGATTTGCCAAAGCTATCGTTTTGCAGTTTTTAAAAGCACCCCTTGATCTATTATACGAGGCATTTTTTAATGCATTTAATGAAGAAAGGGATGATAATTAAACTTTCAATCTGCCATGAAAAATTTTTGTAATCATTATCCATGTCAGTTTTTATAACTATAACATAAAGGACCCAGTCTGAAACTGAATACACAAACAGCTTCTTTCTTTTATGAAAATATGGAATTAAAAAATTAGCATCTTTTCCATTATGTCGTTTTAAAGCAACTGACACTGGAATGATTTTTTTTTCTTGATCTATAGACATGTTTCGTGTTTCATCTTCACAGTCTCCAAGATAATAGACCATGTTCATGTTTGTAACTTTAAGAAGACATAACACACACGTGTCATGTATTGTTTACAATGATGCAATGTAAATGCCCAACAAAGTCTAGTCATTTCTTGCTAGACATATAGGTATAGGTATGTTATTCAAAAATCTGTGCAAAATACGACAGTTAATGTTGTGGGTGGGTGTGGGTGGATTAGGGCTTTACGTCCTGTATTTGTTTGCACTTGTTGGGCTAATTAGGACAGGAAGGGACCATGGCGTGAGATGAAGGATGAAACAGCCATCCAACTTAGGCTTGACTGGGAAGTGGTTGGAAGCCCAATGCGCTACCACTAAGCTAGGCCCCCCCACCCCATATGACAGCTAATAAATTTTACATTGTCTGAGAGCTACAAGTCCAAAGAAGCAGACGTAATAATGAGATGATAAAACGTTCAGTCCATGTTATCAATTTAATCTATGGGTGGGGTGTTTTACTTACCCAAGCATAGACACAGAGTGGCAGAGGGCACCAGCGATTTAACGTCTCATGTGATTTATATCTGTACAACATGTTTGAGTGAATGTCTTTTATTCTAATATCTGACAAAAGTACATTACCAAACTTACGCTGGGATCACAGGGAGAGTCACTGCACCCAGCTATTCCCATGGTTCTTTAATCACTATCTTAAACCAGTGTATATGGGGACATCAATCTCCTTCATTAATCAGGACCTCGCAAGTCATCGGCTTCAAAGACCCTCACTTGAAAGGGACTCAGAATTCAGCTTCAGGAATTAAACTCCTAGACTCTTCCAGGCCCTTCTGGATTCTTCTAGACTCTTCTAGGATCTTCCGAACTTCTTCAGACAGCCTTCACTTTTAAGTCTATGAGATAGACAGATGAACTAACAAAGACACACAGGTAAGGATATAACCTTGTGCTCAATAGATAGATGCGATTGAAGATCATTAAGATTCAGTGAGTAACTGGAAACCTGGTAATTTCTGAGATATATGATAATTTTATATGGATTGTTTGGACATAAGTGATGATGAATATAAGTCAAAACCTTGGATAGAATCATGGAGGATATATATTGAAAGCAGAGTGTATCTTTGTATCTAAAATTCTGAAGAAATCCGAGGGTGACCTCATTATTATGAAGTCATGTTTCAAAATAATGGCCATCCTAGGATTTCCTTAATTAGTTTATTATCCAAATATGGAAGGTGTCACAATGTATACCCCGTGTCCCAAAGGGCCCCCATCTCCCCTACTATCAGGTACTCTAACAATACTTAATGACGGACCTACTAATTATGATTAATTAACTTGGATGGGTATACATGCTTTACACAAGCAAAGTCTGCTGGAAGCCAATTTCATAGACTTGGAAACTAAACTCCAGAGAATGTCATGTGAATGCAGTTCTCCCATTGGTTAAGGATTCATAGGGGGTCCCCTGGTGTTTAGTGTCTAGTCTGTGAAATTGACTGGAGGGATGTGCTAATTGCCAAACATCTGTTCTTTAAAACTTACATTTTCCTGACATTGACACTTCTGAGGCAGAAGTGAAATCGCAATATGGTCAGTACTTAAGCCCCGTTTGCTTCATGTACTGGTCATAGTGGTCAGTGGTCACTTATTTTACCATTGTGTCAAAGTCACATGTCGAAGTGTATAGAGTAGGTGTACCTAATAACGTGATGGGCCTAATAACGTGATTGTCCTCAAACCTAATAACAACTGGCAGCCGAGGCACATAAATACAAAAACAAAATAGTATTATGATGTTTAGTTATGCATTGACTGAAAAATGAAACTCAAGCAGCTGTGGATTATGTTTGCAGGTTTTCACGAAATAAGGTCCTCACGGAATAAGGTACACTAACCCTACAACAACGTCCAAAAATATAAAACCACTTGAGCAAGTGACCAGCAGTCAAAATAGTCATATTTTTGGAGGTAGGTGTACTTCCTGCCCTGTCATCAGCCATCATCTTTCATTATTCCTGAGCCACTTGTAAATCATTTGACTAATTGTATGGCCACATTCGGGAGGTAACTTTTCAAAGTCACTCTGGCATTTTTACTTGAATATGGGGTTTTCCCAACGGATGCGATTTCCACCCAAAACACGTATGGTTTGTAACAAATGTCATTGTTTATCACATCACTTGAATTCCTTTTTAATATTTCCACTTTAAGATAATGACACTACAATGATGAAATTAGTCAAATGAAAATGTTATTGTGCCATATATTGATGCTTCTGTGATGAAATGTTCTTTTAACTACAATGGTGCTATTTTATGGAATGGCCTTCCTAATTCTTTAAAGGTTTTAGCTGATGTCTGTGATTTTAAACGGAATGTCAAAACTTTTGTACTTAAACATTTTTAGCTATTTATGTATTTATTGTATAATTTGTTTTTAACTATATTTTTATTTTTATGTATCACTTTTTTATAACAGCATCATTTGAAAAACAGTTGTATTGCTGACAATGTGTTTCTGTCAAAATATATTAAAATAAATAAATAAATGATCCTAAGCAATATGCAGACTACTGTGATATGTGAATTAAACGAGGTGACAAAGTGAAAGCAACTGAGGTGCAAACTAATGTACAGTATTATTCAACTCCATATGAGGTGGTTCTTCATGTCCCATGATTGTCATTTGAAATTCACAGTATCTAGGGTCTGTATGCATTTGGTTTTGTATAAAATATGTCGAGGTAAGCTTTATCTGGCCCATTTCATCGTTCAACAAACTACAGATCATTATATGCAGTGGCCAGTATCACAGTTTCTTCTGGCATGCATTTGCATTCTAAATAGTTGGCACACGGGGACACAGTAACCTGGCAGAAACTACTGATCTATTTCCTTTGAAGAGCAGTTTGGCCACTTACTCTGAAAATGAGGGCTGTGTCTTATGTTGAAGTGAAACAATGGAATAAATCGGTAAAAAAAAAAGGAAAGAGAAAAAAGCAAAAAGGTTTCGCGATGAGAAATTCTTTCATGTGGGTGGTTGCCTTTCTCATTTTCCCGTTTTTTTCTCTTCCTTTCTTCTGAATTTGCAGATGGAAAAATGGAAGACGAGGGATGGGGAGGGGGGGGGGGGGTATCAAAAACTTCATTTGTCCAATATTATTGTAGACCATGCAAGAGCAGCAACCGGCAAGGAATATCCTCACCATTTTTTTCTTTTCTTTCTTAGCTTGGAGTTTTGAGGCAGCAAAAGCAAAGACATTGAAACCGCTAGAACAAACATGGAGGAGATTGGGGAAAAAATGCCTCTTACACTTCTACAGTTGCTGATGCCAGATTGTCAATTATGACACGATTCAAACAGATTTTGCAGCCGAGGAATTGATATTAGTGACGCCAAATAAGGTTAATTAAAACACCCTGACATTGCTCGTGGCTGTGCCATTCCTAGAACTGACACGCGCTTCTTGCCTGACTGCCATTAATTAAACTCCTTCATCACATCTCCACACATCATTACATTTGCCTGATGTGATATCTGCGTCTCTCATCTCAATTCTTATAGCAGACTGGCAATGCCATTGACGGCGGACTGAACTAACCAGGCAGCTTAATTGTCATCACAAGGAGGACATATTTTGCTGTCGATTTCAGTGCATTAGTTCATCCCTTTGAAAGGAAACACAGTAGCTAGATTTAGTGCAAAGATTCATATCAAAAGTAACCCACGAGGTAGTAGGATTGTCTCTTATTATTTACACTCAAAGGTCACATGCTGAAGTGGCATGAGCAAAGTGAACTTATTATCCCAGTAATAATTACGAATAATTCCAAAAAACTGAAATTTTGCAGGGAGTCAGAAGATGACATCACTTTAATTCCTATTTTGCTGTAACAGATTCAAAGTTTCATGGAAAATTTGGTGAACAATATAAGAGTACAAAAAAATTAATATATCAGAGGGTAACTATAAACAATCAAACTGATAACAACTATAAAAAATAAAACAACCTAACAAAGCACATGATCATGATGAATGGTCAAACTCTGTTTTTGTCACATTCAGTTTTTTACATCAGAAAAGTTTCGAGTGTCCAATGTCTTGAAATGCATGATGTCAGCTGTCAGCTGAGAGCAAAAACATAATTCCATTTCACGTAATTATTACGGGGATAACAATATCAAAGATATCATAACTAAATAGAAAATCGGAAGACTAGAATGATTCCAATTGGGACACCTAGCATGAGCAGAAACAAAATGGAAAAGTGGACAGAGAGCAAAAACCCATCTTTCCAACTGATAAAAAATACCTCTCTGTAACAAAGCTTAATATCTTTCCAATGATATTTTGCCATCTTATTATCATTATGGCCATTTGTCATATCACAGAGATGCAGCAGAAATTACAATTGAAAAACAGCGAATTTTAGGTTAAACAAAGTTGCAGGATTGACTGTGGGTTGACCTGCCATGGAGTATTATGAAATTTGTAACCATGGCAGGAAAGATCCATTATAATGTAATACTCTACTCTGCAAAATGAAATATATGCTGAATCCCAAGTTTGAATCCAGTCCTGAGGACGCAGAGCAAGTCAAGCTTCATCTAATATTTAGTGCAAAGCCGAAAGATATGGTCCACAGCTTTAATACGGAGCGTGTGACTTCTTAAGAATTTTACGGCTCTTTTTGTGATATCAGTAAATTCTTTCTCATCTGATTTACCATGCTGGGGAAGCATGAAACTACGGTTAGCTCATCTTTATTGCATGGGAACTATCGTTTAGGGAGACAGTCGAGTATCCACTTTGGCGAGTCGTTTTGTCTCTGGCAATAATTACTCAAAAAGAAAATAAATTTCCTCGTCAAGAGTCTTGTGGACAGTTTCATTGGCAGCTGGTTACCAGTGCATCGGGATGGCTTGCCCAAGGGCCTCAGTCTTATCACGGATAGAAATCTATGGCCCTCGATCCTGTCAAGTCTCGGGTAAACACAACGGAGGCATAAAAACTAATATCAGATTGTGTGTCAATATCTATTTCGCTTTTAAGGCTTTGAGCGCCATGTAGAACAGAGCACTTGGAGAGCTGTCGTTTGTGATGAAATTGGATTGTCAATAAATTTCTAAAGGTTCGTGCGATGAATATTCGCACAGGAAGTGTCACTGTCATATCCGCGCATGCTCACTTCAGGAGACCGCCTCCACCAGGACATGCCGCCATATTGGTCAACTCTTTTAAATGCTTTGCGAAGACCCATGACATCCTCCCAATCAGCTCTTTCATGAAACTTAAAGCGTTCGGATATAATTGAGTGAAGCCTGAAAAACCTGCGAATATTACATCTCTCAAATCGAATTACACCGCAGCAATGTCAGGGATTTTTGCTTCTCCCATTTCATTTGATTCTCAGGTAATCACTCATCAAATTACGCAACAGGTCTGGATACAATTATGTACACTTCAAAATCAAACAAAGCAGATGTGTGATGAGATAATGTACCAGTAATATTAGCATGCTGTTTTCTTGTCACGAATCATTCAATGCCTGACCGAGGCATCCAACAAAACATTTAAAAAAAAAGATACAAAAAATACTGATTCACATGGGAATATGAGAGCCTCGTGGACATTGAATATGTACGATCGGAGACTGACCTTTCCAGAGAAACCGCAGCCAGCGTATTAACAGATGCACCCACAGCCACTGCTTGGAGGTATGGGATGGCCTTGCACAGGAATGATCCAAACAGCCATTCTGAAAAAAACGAAAAAGGACATTTTAAATTTTGTTGAGCGAGTAATTAAAACAAATCGAAACAACAACAGGAGTTCAATAAATAACTACCACGATAAACTTTTTGTGATATAATTAAGGTTTCAGGAAACTCCAATTTGAAGGTCGGTTCTATTAGAAAATACAAAGAATGAAATATAAAACTGGTGCATTATGTTTTAATGAAATAACCAGTGACTATTATCTACAAAGTATGGAAAAAAATTTTTTTGTACAGGTAAGGAATGAATGTTTGATTTGAAAAGAAAATCTCTAGACAGTATGAAATGACAATCTGTTGAAGTAATTTCAGGAAACTCGAGACTCATGAAATAAAGTGAACATGTTTGGACTATTTTTGAAGCATATACAGTATTATAAACGGAGAATTTTTGACTTGTCTGCCTCTAGAGTGATCTCAATTTATTAGCCATTTTAACAGACCCTTATTCAAAATGTCCAAGACAGTTATTTAATAAGAAAA